>JARQOC010002763.1:0-22091 GCA_033576535.1 Allobates femoralis | reverse complement strand
GCAATCCTGTATTGTTCCAGCTAGTGATTCCCCCAGTGCTTTGCACCCGAAATATCTTCCATAGTTCATCCCTCAGGAAGTGTAGACCTTTGCCGGATGGGTCCGGTTGAGAGTCCAGAGGCCTCTAGTTAAGAGGGGGGTACTGTCACGTATGGGCTGCCTTATACATATAGGTGTTGCTGTTGCTGTGGTTAAACGTAGCCTTTTTTCCACATTCAGTGTGCGGCGCTGCAGATGGAAGTTTCTGAATGTTTGTTTGTTAGATGTAACTCATGGATCAGGTGAGCTGAGAGGCATGTCTAAGTTGTCTATTCTCCACCCCTCGACCATAAATAGGTCAGCTTCCATCTACCTGATGTCGCTGATTCAGCTCACTCCTCTTCTGTGACCTGTAGAGTGCAGACGTTGATCCGAAGCTTCTGCTTTCCTCTCCATAGGAGGTTGCTGGGTTCCGTGGGAAGTAGGGGCTTTGTGCCTAGGGCCTCTCAGGAGCGTCAGGGATTAGGGGGGTGACTCGGACCTCCTCACCTTTAGAGGTACCTCCAAGAAGAGGGCAAGCCAAGGATCCCAGTATGAGGGTTAGAGTCAGCTCCCCTTACTCTCTATGTCCATTTCCATCCTGCTTCTTGTTACCCTGTCCTCCCAAGCATGACAGTAGGGGAGTATCACAGCACCTCCTGCATTGCACAGTCAACCACACAAGGAGTTAAGTTCAAATTCTTACTTTGGCAGAGTTAGGAAAAACACACATTGGTACAAAATGCGACCCCCTGAGACTGTCCGGCAGTGGACTATAGCATGGAATAGCCACGTCCATCCTAGACAGCATTGACAAAATGCTAGAGAGTTTTTACTCTGCTTAAAGACTGCCCTAAAAAGGCCTTTTATTGGATTGCTGACCCATTCTAGCGATTATCTGTTCGTGAGATAAGGATTGTTGGAGTTCTGAGAAGAGCAAGGCTTGTTTTTTGTTAATTTTATTTTTCCCTTTCTCAAGGTTATGGGCTGCACAACAAAGCCCTTAATAGACTGGGTCCTTAAAGGACTGTCCTCTTAATGGACTTTGCCCTATTATTTTGATGGTCTGTGCCTCATTAGAGTCTGCTGATCCTTGTGGGACTTACTTATATTCTGTGTATATTTATATATGTGTGTATTGTAGACTTGTTAGTTTATGCTAAGTGCCTATTTTAAAAGGATCACTGTTTGTGCCAATATTTCCTTTTTTTAATGATACTACCGTAAAACTTTTTTACTTCGCCCCTAGTGTGCTGGATTGTTTTTGCAAACTAAGAGGTGCTTTGATACTCTCCTAGAGATGGTGGCGCACATGCCGCAGGCCTCTGGCCTGAAGGTGTGAGGTATGGAAAGAAAAGACACCACATACTCCTATAGAAGTGGACTGAGAAACTCCAGTCCTCAAAGACTGCAAAAGGGGCATTTTTTCAGGATTTCCATAGCATTCCACAAGGTTTTGGAATTATCATCTGTGCAGGTGAATAAATTACCACCAGTGCAATGCTAAGGAAATCCTGAAAACTTGCACTGTTTGTAGAATATGAGGACTGTAGTTCACCACCCTTTCCCTAGAAGTCCCTGTGGAGATAGACAGTGAGCAAGAGGACTCCTCAAGCCCTTCCACCATGGACCCTCTTAGGGGCTGTGCCCACAGACGTTGTTTATGGATTTTTTTAATGCAGATTTTGAAAATCTGCATAAAAATCTGTACGTCCATCCTGAAGCCAGCAAAGTCTTTGAGAATTCAGAAGCTGTGACAATGTAGATCTTCATTTCTTGCAGAATTGATGCAGCTTTTGATGCAAAAAAAAGAAATCTGTCCCAAATCTGTGAGGGCCACTTTACACACACCAACGTATCTGTCTGACTTCTGAACAACTTACTGGTTGCAGTGAAATCATGGACACATTGTTCCATTTTGTGGCTGTGTACAAATGGAACAATGTGTCCATGATTTCACTGCAACCAGTAAGTTGTTCAGAAGTTGAACAGATAAGTTGGTGTGTGTAAAGTGGCCATAAGGGGAAAAAAAGCAACGATGTAGATGAAAAAAATAGATTGATTCAGAGATAGATAAATAGATAAATGTCAAACAGTGAAATAATGTTCCACTCCCTATATGTTGTAAGCTTGCACCCTTTAGTGCTTTCATGTTGCACTAAATAATGTTTTAGCCTTTTATTTAGCTACAAATAAATAAAAAAATAATGTGGGTTACCCTCTATTTTATTTCACCAGCTAGCGTGCAGCAGACAGGTGCAGAGTGCAGACCACAGCTGGTGGCTTAACCTGGTGGCTATTAATCCAAAACAGATGTCACTCCAAGCTAATTTTTAAATAATTTATTTATAAATAATAAAATAATTTGAAAAAAATAGCCAGATAGTTTGAATTGCCAACCACAGTAAAGCTAGCAGCTGGAGTCTAGTATTCTCAGGTCGGGAAGGGTCATTTTTCATGGGCCCTGGCCACTCTAAAAATAGCAGGCCACAGATTCGCCAGAACTGTTACCTCAATAAAATGCGTCAATCCTGGTTCTACCTACTGCCATGGTGGGGTTGCAGTTGGAGTAAAAGAAGGGGTTAATGATGGATAAGTATTGTCAGCTATCATTAATCCCTGAATTGTTAATGTTAATCCAGTGACTAAATAGTTAAAAAACACAGTTGCAGAAAAAATTCCTTTATTAGAAATAAAACACAAGGAGTAAATTCCTTTATTGTAAATAAAACACACAGACAACCCACTGTCATCCATTTGTTAAGCCCAAAAATACCTTCCAATCATAATCCACAACAAGGTCCCTTGAACATCTGTAGTGCTGCTACATCCCTGTGAGCGGACACATGTCCATTCACCTGACGAAGCAGGCTCAACTGACACCACTGTGCTTTGATCGCGGTGCTGGGAGTGGGTTCATTTGAGGACTGCAGAGTCGTGCATGTTCTGTCCTCAGATGAACTGTCTGACATTATTGCTAAGCTCAAAAAGCGAGCTGCTAGTGTCTGAGTTCATTGGGATGTAGCAGAGCTAAGATAGCTCATTGTGTAACAATTCATGCTGACTGTGGATTTCAGTCCGAGGGTATGTTTGGTGGTAATAAAGAAGTGAAACAGGGATGTCTGTGTGTTTAATTCAAAATAAATGATTAGTCTCTGTGTTGTGTGTTTTTACTAAATTGATAATGGCCGGGTCTAACATAGGTCTGACATTATCAATCTAATGCTTGGTGTCAACTTGCTAATCCTCAATTTACATTAACCCCTTATTGCTCAGTCTGCCACCAGCACCAGGTCAACTGGAAGAGTGAGCTAACCACCAATTTTGGAGATACTCATAAAGGCAACAATTTTGGGGTGGCTGAGAAATGCAATTTTTAAAATGGGGGACCCAGAACGCTTGGGCCTCACCACGCTGAGAATTCCAGATACCTGCTGCTTCGGTTATCTTAGTTGGCAGTCAAGTATACAGCAAAGCCAATGCCCTTTTTTCAGTTATTTATTTATTTGTACAATAATCTGACATCCGTTTGGTTGCCATACAGGCAATCAATCACAGCCACAAGCAGAAAGGCTTAACTTTAACCCATCAACAGGGGGAAGCAATGAGGATCATGAGCAGACCCGGAAGCAGGGTGACAAATAGCGGCTGAAGCTTGGTAAGTAATAGTCTATAAGGCTAAAGTCTGTGCCACATTAGTGGGACTACACATTAAAATAGTTTGAGCTGTGTTGGGCAGCTTTTGGGCTCCTTTGAAGGTGTTTTCTAAGCCTCTAAATTTGCCTCTCATTGATTTGAATGCGG
Source organism: Allobates femoralis (assembly GCA_033576535.1). Taxonomy (NCBI): domain Eukaryota; kingdom Metazoa; phylum Chordata; class Amphibia; order Anura; family Aromobatidae; genus Allobates; species Allobates femoralis. Next base: position 18,269 of record JARQOC010002763.1, on the reverse strand, counting down.
TTCGAAAGTTTGGAGAACTGCTCGTCGATCTATTTAGTGAACATATGTCCATTCGGTGAACCAAGCCGAACTTGAACTTCAAAAGGTTTGTGCATCTTTGCTGACAGACAGAATTTTTTTTCTTCGTTTATTATGTGTGGAGCAAGCTTGTTCCACTGCTGGACTTGCACTCCTGCCTCCCTACCATAGGGTCCAACTGAAGAGGTATGTCTTCTGCTACTGCCCATTGCAACAGAGACCCCTAGGGTACGAGAAAGGCTTATAGTGTAGACAGGGACCCTTCAGAATTATGGTCACCGAGAAGTGGTTGAAGGGCTGGCATATATTGGCCAATGCATGCGCTAAGAACCATAAAAAACAAAAAATATTTCTATCTGAGTTTTTTTGAAAAAGCTTTATAGTTTTTATTTTTTCTCAAAAAATATCTAGTAACACCTACAAATAGCATGTATTGGCTTAACCAGTGTGCTGCTATTAATTTGGTATATATATATATGTATACTGTATATATATATATATATATATATATATATATATGTCTAGCAGCGCTATGGTATACGATGGTACATTGCAGCACATGTATAGCAGCACTATAGTATATGGCGGTACATTACATTACATTTATAGCAGCGCTATGGCTTATGGCGGTACATTACATTACATGTATAGCAGTGCTATGGTATATGGCGGTCCATTACAGTACATGTATAGCAGAGCTATGGTATTTGGCGGTATATTACAGTACATGTATAGCAGCACTATAGTATATGGCGGTACATTACAGCACAGGAAGGAGCGAGCGGGGCAGGATGGAGCGAGCAGGGCAGAATGGAGCCAGTGGGGCAGGATGGAGCTGGTGGGGCAGGATGGAGCGAGTGGGGCAGGATGGAGCCGGAGGGGCAGGATGGATCCAGAGGAGCAGGATGGAGCCGGGGGAGCAGGATGAGGGGGCAGGATGAAGGTGAGCGGAGCAGGATGCTGGCGGGGGCGTAGGAGGGAGCGAGCGGGGCAGGATGGTGGCGAGCCGGGCAGGATGGAGCGAGCAGGGCAGGATGGAGCAAGCTGGGTAGGATGGAGCAAGCGGGGCAGGATGGTGGCGGGGGCGTAGGAGGGAGCGAGCGGGGCAGGATGGTGGCGAGCGGGGAAGGATGGAGCGAGCAGGGCAGGATGGAGCGAGCTGGACAGGATGGAGCAAGCGGGGCAGGATGGTGGGGGGGCAGGATGGAGCGAGCGGGGCAGGATGGAGCGAGCGGGGCAGGATGGAGTGAGCAGGGCAGGATGGAACCAGAGCAGTAGGACTGAGCCGGGGGAGCAGGATGGTGTCAGGGAAGAAGGGCAGGATGGGAGGGGCAGGATGGTGGCAAGCGGGGCAGGATGGAGCAAACAGGGCAGGATAGAGTGAGCGGGGCAGGATGGTGGCTGGGGGGCGGATAGAGGCGGGGGGGCAGAATGGAGCGAGCGGGGCAGGATGGAGTCGGAGGAGCAGGATGGAGCCGTAGGAGCAGGATGGAGCCGGAGGAGCAGGATGGGGGGAACAGGATAGTGACGGGGGAAGGATGGAGCGTAGCAAGCGGGCAGGATGGAGCGGGCAGGGCAATATGGAGTGGGCGGGGAAGGATGGTGGTGGGGGGGATCAGGATTGTGGTGGGGGGCAGGATGGAGCTGGCGGGGCAGGATGGAGCCGGTGGGGGGGCAGGATGGATGCGGGGGGGCAGGATGGAGGCACTCCTCCTGCCCCTCCTCCGCTCCCCATGGCCCCCCCCCCGCTCCCTCCCAATCCTCCCCCGTTCCTCCACGGTGATAATAAAGATAAAAAAAATCCTCAGTGAGGATAGTTACCCATCCGCCGGCTCACTCCACCTCTGTCTTGTAGCTCCGAGGACATGACCTGTCGTTGCCTGGGAAACCGATCAGCTGGTCGGTTTTCCAGGCAACGACAGATCCTCAAGCCATGTAGACGCTAGAAGACGGAGCGAGCCGGTGGACAGGTGTGTATCCTCACTGAGGGTTTTTTTATTTTTATTATCACCGTGTAGGAGCGGGAGGGGCAGGGGGAGCGGGGGAGGGTGCTGGAAGCGGGGGGCAGAGGGAGGGGGGCCACGGGGAGCGAGGGGGGCAGGAGGAGCAAAGTGGGGCAGGAGGAGTGGACGGGGCACGAAGAGTGGAGGGGGGCAGGAGGAGCGGAGGGGGCAGGAGGAACGGAGTGGAGGCAGGAAGAGTGGAGGGGGGCAGGAGGAGCAGAGGGGGCAGGAAGAGCGGGGGTGCCACGAGGGGCCAGAGGGAGCATGAGCAGGAGAAACGGGGGGCTGTGAGGAGAGACCGTGTATCCCGGCTACGCGCCGCTGTAGTTGGGCTGCAAATTGGCGCGAAATTCAAACTTTGAATTCTCGCGCCTATTTTCCGGTGGGCACCAATGAGCGGCCTCTGTCTGGCGCGCGATTCTTGTGATCGACAGACGCCTTAGACAATTGTATAGTATATATATGGAATGGAGATAGGAGCAGCACTTTTTCCCTCATAAGGTGGGTGCAATTCAGCCCAGAGTGGGGTTCAGTCACTTTTCAATACAGACCAGTAATCAAGACTGCAGCACTCCATTTTCAGATGTAGATAGCCTTTATTAGCCTTCAGGCAATGGTGTAACGGATGTTTCGGTCCCTAAGACTGGAAGAAGGTCTTAGGGACCGAAACGTCCGTCACACAATTGCCGGAAGGCCAATAAAGGCTATCTACATCTGAAAACGGAGTGCTGCAGTCTTGAGTACTGGTCTATATATATATATATATATATATATCTACTATATAATTGCCGTAGCACATTTTGTGTCGGCCCCCGGCACGCCGTGGCTTTGTCACTATGTGACGTCACCACGCCGTGCGAGGCATTGCCCGCGTAGCGGGCATTGCGACCCCTCGCCGCTCTGTGCCTCAGTGCCCCAGTGCCGTAGTGCCCCTGTGCCCCAGTGCCTCTGTGCCCCTCTGTCTCTGTGCCTCTGTGCCCCAGTGCCGTAGTGCCCCTGTGCCCCAGTGCCTCTGTGCCCCTCTGTCTCTGTGCCTCTGTGCCCCAGTGCCCCAGTGCCGTAGTGCCCCTGTGCCCCTGTGCCCCAGTGCCCCTGTATATATACTTACCACCTCTCCTCCGTCTTCTCCGCCGCCGACATGTCGCCGCCCTTGGCAGAACTGGATCCAATATGGCGTCCGGGAAGTCTCGCGAGACTTCCCGGACGCCATATTGGATCCAGAGCTCCAGGGGCGGCGACATACTTTCTCCAAGATGGCGTCCGGGAAGTCTCGCGAGACTTCCTGGACGCCATATTGGATCCAGTCCTCCGGGGGCGGCGACATGTCCCCACAACAGAGGACTCAGGAACACGCAGGCGGCAGGGAAGAAGCAGGGACGCTGGTAAGTATATCGGAGTGTGTGTGTGTGTCTGTGTCCGTCCGTCCGCCCGCCCCACTCTGCCCACCGCTGACCACTCTGCCCACCGCTGACCACTCTGCCCACCGCTGACCACTCTGCCCTGCGCTGACCACTCTGCCCACACAGCGCCGCTGCGCAGACCACCCTGCCCACACAGCGCCGCTGCGCTGACCACCATACCCACACAGCGCCGCTGCGCTGACCACCCTGCCCACACAGCGCCGCTGCGCTGACCACCCTGCCCACACAGCGCCGCTGCGCTGACCACAATACCCACACAGTGCCGCTGCGCTGACCACCCTGCCCACACAGCCCAGCTGCGCTGACCACCCTGCCCACACAGCGCCGCTGCGCTGACCACCCTGCCCACACACCGTCGCTGCGCTGACCACCCTGCCCACACAGCGCCACTGCGCTGCCCACCCTGCCCACACAGCGCCGCTGCGCTGCCCACCCTGCCCACACAGCGCCGCTGCGCTGCCCATCCTGCCCACACAGTGCCGCTGCGCTGCCCACCCTGCCCACACAGCGCCGCTGCGCTGCCCACCCTGCCCACACAGCGCCGCTGCACTGACCATCCTGCCCACCGCACGCCGCTGCTAACCACTGAGCCACCGCGCAGTGCTAACCACTCAGCCACCACGCAGTGCTAACTACTGAGCCACCGCGCAGTGCTAACCACTGAGCCACCGCGCAGTGCTAACCACTGAGCCTCCGCGCAGTGCCAACCACTAAGCCACCGCGCAGTGCTAACCCCTGAGCTACCGCGCAGTGCTACCCACTGAACCACTACGCAGTGCTAACTACTGAGCCACTGTATACTCTGCTAAACCCTGAGCTGCCTTACAGTGCTCCATCCTACCTCACCCTGCTGCTTTATCCTCCATCCTGCTCCTCCCACCGCTCTGTGCTCCGTCCTCCCCCTGCCTGTACCGTTCCATGCTCCTCCACCGCTTCCTCCTCCTTCCTTTGTCCGCCTCCTCTCTGCCACTCCATCCTTCCCCTGCCTGTGCTACTCCATCCTCCCCCACCCCACCGCTTCGACCTCTGTCCTCCTCCCCCCGCCGCTCTGTGCTCCGTCCTCCCCCTGCTGCTCTGTCCTCCCCCTTCCTGTGCCGCTCTATCCTACCCCACCCCACCGCTTCCTCCTCCTTCCTTTATCCTCCTCCACCCCGCCACTCCATCCTCAGTCCTTCCCCTGCCTGTGCTGCTCTGTCCTCCCCCTGCCGCTCTGTCCTCCCCCTGCCGCTCTGTCCTCCCCCTGCCGCTCTGTCCTCCCCTGCCGCTCTGTCCTCCCCCTGCCGCTCTGTCCTTCTCCTGCCGCTCTGTCAACCCCTGCCGCTCTGTCCTTCCCCTGCCGCTCCATTCTACCCCTGCCTGTGCCGCTCCATCCTCCCACACCGCTTCCTCCTCCTTCCTTTGTCCTCTTCACCTCCGCCACTCGATCCTCCGTCCTTCCCTCCCCGTGCTGCTCTGTCCTCCCCCACCCCGCCGCTTCATCCTACATCCTCCTCCCTTCCGCCGCTCTGTGCTTCGTCCTCCACCTGCCTGTGCCACTCCATCCTCCCCCACCCTACCGTTTCCTCCTCCTTCCTTTGCCCTCCTCACCTCTGCCACTCTATCCTCCGTCCTCCCCCTGCCTATGCTGCTCCGTTCTCTCCCACTCCGCCGATTCATCCTGTCCTCCACCCCCCGTCCTCCTTCCTCCCCCTGCCTGTGCTGCTAAATCCTCCCACATCTCGCCGCTACCTCCTCTGTCCTCCATCCTCCTCCCCCCTGCTGTTCTGTCCTCCCTCCTCCCCCCTGCCACGCCGTTCTTCCCCCGCTGCTCCTTCTTCAAAGATCCTCCCAATTCAGCCCTCACCGCCTTCCCCATCCAATCTCTATTTCTATATTCTAGAATACCCGATGCGTTAGAATCGGGCCACCGAGAGTTCCCGGACGCCATATTGGATCCAGTCCTCGGTGCCACGACATGTCGGCAGAACAGAGGACTCAGGAAGATGCAGACGGCAGAGAAGAAGCAGGGACGGTAAGTATATCGGAGTGTGTGTGTGTGTCCGTCCGCCCACCGCTGACCACCCTGCCCACAACGCTGCGCTGACCACCCTGCCCACGCCGCTGCGCTGACCACTCTGCCCACGGCGCTGCACTGACCAATCTCACCGCACTCACTGCTAACCACTAAGCCGCCGCACTCACTGCTAACCACTGAGCCACCGCACTCACTGCTAACCACTGAGCCACCGCACTCACTGCTAACCACTTAGCCAACGCACTCACTGCTAACCACTGAGCCACCGCACTCACTGCTAACCACTGAGCCACCGCACTCACTGCTAACCACTTAGCCACCGCACTCACTGCTAACCACTGAGCCACCGCGCAGTGCTAACCACTGAACCACCGCCCAGTGCTAACCACTGAGCCACCGCCCAGTGCTAACCACTGAACCACCGCGCAGTGCTAACCACTGAGCCACCGCGCAGTGCTAACCACTGAGCCACCGTATACTCTGCTACCCACTGAGCCACCTGTATACACACAATTCATTTCGCCGCACTCCCCTAACTATTAGTAAATAAACTATATATAGATTCTAGACTACCCGATTCTTTATATATATATATATATATATATATATATATATATATATATATATATATATATATATATATATATATGCGTGCACATATACATGCAAATATAAATATATATAATTGCCGTAGGCAAAATCGTGTCGGCCCCCGAAATCCCCGTGGCTATGTCACTATTGTGACGTCACCACGGCGAAGCATTGGCCGCGTAGCGGCCATTGCGAGCCGCTGGCCGAAAATAGAACCAGAGACTCGGCCACAAAGCTAGCGATTTCCCGCTCAGGTAGCGAGTCGCTAGCCTCAGCGGGAAATCGCTAGCTTTGTGGCCGAGCCTCTGGTTCTATTTTCGGCCAGCGACTCGCAATGCCCGCTTCCATAAGGATTACCGCAACCGCGCCGCATTGCGACTCGCTGGCTGAGTGCGAGCACTTGCAGCGCGGTTGCGGTAATCCCCATAAGGATTACCGCAACCGCGCCGCAAGTGCAAGTTGCGGCGCGGTTGCGGTAATCCCCATAGAAAGTATAGGGGGACTTGCGGCAGGTGCGGCAAGTGCGGTTTTGCCGCACCTGCCGCAAGTCCCCCTATACTTTGTATGGGGATTACCGCAACCGCGCCGCAGATGCGGTTTTTTAATAAAATAAAATAATTTTAATACAAATAAATACACTGAAAATAAAAAATAATAAATAAATTTAATAATAAATAAAATAGTAAAAAAAAAAATATAAATAATAAAATAAAAAATAATGATAAAAAAAAAAAATATATATTAAAGTATTGGACCCCCCAAAAAAAAGTATTGGACCCCCCAAAAAAAGGATTGGACCCCCCAAAAGTATTGGACCCCCCAAAAAAGTATTGGACCCCCAAAAAAAGTATTGGACCCCCCCCAAAAACTATTCACACCCCCCCGAATAACTATTCACACCCCCCCGAAAAGTCCTCACACCAGCTATAACTACTATAATCAAATTAATGCACGTTCTAGAATCCCGATGCATTTGCATCGGGCTCACAGCTAGTATATATATACTAGATGGTGGCCCGATTCTAAAGAATCGGGTAGTCTAGAATCTATATAGAGTTGATTTAGTAATAGGGGAGTGCTGTGAAATTAATTGTGTGTATACAGGCGGCTCAGTGGTTAGCAGAGTATACGGTGGCTCAGTGGTCAGCAGTGAGTGCGGTGGCTCAGTGGTTAGCAGTGAGTGCGGTGGCTCAGTGGTCAGCAGTGAGTGCGGTGGCTCAGTGGTCAGCAGTGAGTGCGGTGGCTCAGTGGTCAGCAGTGAGTGCGGTGGCTCAGTGGTCAGCAGTGAGTGCGGTGGCTCAGTGGTCAGCAGTGAGTGCGGTGGCTCAGTGGTCAGCAGTGAGTGCGGTGGCTCAGTGGTCAGCAGTGAGTGCGGTGGCTCAGTGGTCAGCAGTGAGTGCGGTGGCTCAGTGGTCAGCAGTGAGTGCGGTGGCTCAGTGGTCAGCAGTGAGTGCGGTGGCTCAGTGGTCAGCAGTGAGTGCGGTGGCTCAGTGGTCAGCAGTGAGTGCGGTGGCTCAGTGGTCAGCAGTGAGTGCGGTGGCTCAGTGGTCAGCAGTGAGTGCGGTGGCTCAGTGGTCAGCAGAGAGTGCGGTGGCTCAGTGGTCAGCAGTGAGTGCAGCACAGGCTGGAGGGGGCAGAGGCTGGAGGGGGAAAGGAGGGAGGAGGCAGAGGAGGCAGAAACTGGAGGGGTTAGAGGAGGGAGGGGTCAGAGGAGGGAGGGGGCGGAGGCTGGGGGGCAGAGGAGAGCGGAGGCTGGGGGGGCAGAGGAGAGCAGAGGCTGGGGGGGCAGAGGAGAGCAGAGGCTGGGGGGGCAGAGGAGAGCGGAGGCTGGGGGGGCAGAGGAGAGCGGAGGCTGGGGGGGCAGAGGAGAGCGGAGGCTGGGGGGGCAGAGGAGAGCGGAGGCTGGGGGGGCAGAGAAGAGCGGAGGCTGGGGGGGCAGAGGAGAGCAGAGGCTGGGGGGGCAGAGGAGAGCGGAGGCTGGGGGGGCAGAGGAGAGCGGAGGCTGGGGGGGCAGAGGAGAGCGGAGGCTGGGGGGGCAGAGGAGAGCGGAGGCTGGGGGGGCAGAGGAGAGCAGAGGCTGGGGGGGCAGAGGAGAGCAGAGGCTGGGGGGGCAGAGGAGAGCAGAGGCTGGGGGGGCAGAGGAGAGCAGAGGCTGGGGGGGCAGAGGAGAGCAGAGGCTGGGGGGGCAGAGGAGAGCAGAGGCAGGGGGGGCAGAGGAGAGCGGAGGCTGGGGGGGCAGAGGAGAGCGGAGGCTGGGGGGGTCAGAGGAGAGCGGAGGCTGGGGGGTCAGAGGAGAGCGGAGGCTGGGGGGCAGAGGAGAGCAGAGGCTGGGGGGGCAGAGGAGAGCAGAGGCTGGGGGGGCAGAGGAGAGCAGAGGCTGGGGGGCAGAGGAGAGCAGAGGCTGGGGGGGCAGAGGAGAGCAGAGGCAGGGGGGGCAGAGGAGAGCAGAGGCTGGGGGGGCAGAGGAGAGCGGAGGCTGGGGGGGTCAGAGGAGAGCGGAGGCTGGGGGGTCAGAGGAGAGCGGAGGCTGGGGGGTCAGAGGAGAGCGGAAGCTGGGGGGTCAGAGGAGAGCGGAGGCTGGGGGGGCAGAGGAGAGCGGAGGCTGGGGGTGCAGAGGAGAGCGGAGGCTGGGGGGTCAGAGGAGAGCGGAGGCTGGGGGGTCAGAGGAGAGCGGAGGCTGGGGGGTCAGAGGAGAGCGGAGGCGGGGGGGTCAGAGGAGAGCGGAGGCCGGGGGGTCAGAGGAGAGCGGAGGCCGGGTGGTCAGAGGAGAGCGGAGGCCGGGGGGTCAGAGGAGAGCGGAGGCTGGGGGGGCAGAGGAGAGCGGAGGCTGGGGGGGGCAGAGGAGAGCGGAGGCTGGGGGGGGCAGAGGAGAGCGGAGGCTGGGGGGGCAGAGGAGAGCGGAGGCTGGGGGGGCAGAGGAGAGCGGAGGCTGGGGGGGCAGAGGAGAGCGGAGGCTGGGGGGGCAGAGGATAACGGAGGCTGGAGGGCTGAACACTCACTGGGCTGTTGGCGGTCAGCGGCAAGGCTGGCGGCGGTTCCGGAGGCCGGCCCCGGAGTGCGGGCGGGGCTAGCTCCGTGATGGAGGAGAGTCACCGGGTGTGTGGAGAGAGTGGCAGGACTGGGAGCGGTGCCGGCGGAGGCCGCACACCGAGGTGTGGGCCGGTCCGGGCCGGTTCCCGCATGTTGGTGGGCGCACAGCAGGCTGTGTGCGGAGCCAGTGGCGGGATGGCGGTCCCTGATGGAGAGTGGGCGGTGAGCAGCAGGGCTGTGGGCCGGATGTGGGTGGGCGCAGACGGGGCTCTGTGCAGGGCCGGTGGCGGGATAACGGGGAGTGGTGGCGCTTTAGCGCCCACGGCGAGGCGCTGTGCCATTTTGTCAGCGGCTCGCGGTGAGCGCATAGTGGGTCTGGTACTTCCGGTTCCGGTGTTTGACACAGGGCGCAGGGCATCACGGAAGTTGAGCGGATTGGCGGGAAGTGGCCTTCGGTTTTTATATATAAGATATATATATAGCAGTACGATGGTATATGGTGGTAATTAGAGCACATGTATAGCAGCACTATAGTATATGGCGGTAGATTATAGTAAATGTATAGCAGCACTATAGTATATGGCGGTACATGACAGTACATGTATAGCAGCACTATAGTATATGGTGGTACATTATAGCACATGTATAGCAGCACTATGGTATATGGCGGTACATAACAGTACATGTATAGCAGTGCTATGGTATATGGCGGTATATTACAGTACATGTATAGCAGCACTATGGTATATGGCAGTACATTATAGCACATGTATAGCAGCACTCTGGTATATGGCAATACTGCGGTGACCGCGGTCCCCCACTCCTCCTGGCCCCCGGTCGTCCACAGTAAAAATAAAAAAATCCTCAGTGAGGATACTCACCTGTCCGGCGGCTCGCTCCGCCTCCGCCTTGTAGGTCCTACAGGCCTTTAGGACCTGTAGTTGCCTGGGCAAGCAATCAGCTGAGGAGGTGAGGGGGGGCAGGATTGTGTTGGGGGGGCAGAATGGAGCGAGTGGGGAAAGAGTATGGAGGCGGGGCAACAGGATGGAGGCGGGGCAACAGGATGGAGGCGGGGCAACAGGATGGAGGCGGGGCAACAGGATGGAGGCGGGGGGGCAGGATGGAGGCGGGGGGGCAGGATGGAGCGAGCGGGGCAGGATGGAGGCGGGGGAGCAAGAAGAGCGGGGGGCAGGATGGATTGAGCGGGGCAGGATGGAGGCGGAGGAGCAGGATGAAGCCGAAGGGGCAGGATTGAGCAGGATGGAGCGGGAGGAGCAGGAAGGAGGCAGATGAGCAGAATGGAGCAAGCGGGGCAGGATGAGTAAGCGTGAGGGCAGGATGGAGGCGGGGGAGCAAGAACAGCGGGGGTGAGGATGGAGCGAGCAGGGCAGGATGGAGCGAGCGGGGCAGGATGGAGCGAGCGGGGCAGGATGGAGCGAGCGGGACAGGATGGAGCGAGCGGGGCAGGATGGAGCGAGCGGGGCAGGATGGAGCGAGCGGGGCAGGATGGAGCGAGCGGGGCAGGATGGAGCGAGCGGGGCAGGAAGGTGCAAGGGGGGCAGGAAGGTGCAAGGGGGGCAGGATGGTGGGTTGCGGAGCAGGATGGGGTGGCGGAGCAGGATGGAGGGGGCGGAGCAGGATGGAGGGGGCGGAGCAGGATGGAGGGGGCGGAGCAGGATGGAGGGGGCGGAGCAGGATGGAGGGGGCGGAGCAGGATGGAGGGGGCGGGGCAGGATGGAGACGGAGGGGCAGGATGGAGACGGAGGGGCAGGATGGAGACGGAGGGGCAGGATGGAGACGGAGGGGCAGGATGGAGGTGAGTGGCGCAGGATGGACAGAGCGAGGCAGGATGGAGATGGCAGGGCAGGATGGTGGTGGGGGAGGGGGGAGGATGTAGGGGGCGGGGCAAGATGTTGGCGGGGGGTGAGGATGGTGGTGGGGGTGCGGGATGGAGTCGGGGGGGCAGGATGGTGTTGGGGGGCAGGATGGATAGGGGGGGCAGGATGGATAGGGGGGGCAGGATGGAGGCGCTCCTCCTGACCCCTTCCGCTCCCCGCGGCACCCGTCCCTCTGGGCCTCCAGTCTCTGCGGCCGCCCTCCCTCTGGGGCTGCACACCCCCCTCCCCTTCATGGTGATAATAAAAATAAAAAAACCTCAGTGAGGATACTTACCCTGCGGCGGCTCGCTCCACCCGTCTTGTAGGTGGCAGGACAGGAGCTGTCGTTGGCTGGGAAACCGATCTGCTGGGGGTGAGTGGGCAAAGCGGGGGTCAGTGGGCAGAGTGGGGGATGAGTGGGAAGAGCAGGGGTTAGTGGGCAGAGTCATTGGGCAGAGCAGGGGTCAGTGGGCATAATCAGTAGTCAGAGCAGGGTCAGTAGGCAGAGCTGGGGTCTGTGGGCAGAGCTGGGGTCAGTGGGCATGGTCAGTAGCCAGAGGGGGGGGGGTAGGTAGGCAGAGCAGGGTCAGAGGGCAGAGTGGGGGTGAGTGGGCAGAGTGGGGGGTGAATGGGCAGAGCATGGTCAGTGAGCAGGATTGGGGCATCAGTGGTCAGAGCAGGGTCATAGCGGGGGTCAGTGGTCAGAGCAGGGGTTAATGGGCAGAGTGATTGGGCAGAGCAGGGGTCAGTGGGCACAGTCAGTAGGCACAGCAGGGGTTAGTGGGAAAAATCAGTGGGTAGAGCAGGGGTGAGTGGGCACAGTCAGTGAGCAGAGCAGGGGTCAGCGGGCAGAGCGGGGGTGAGTGGGCAGAGCAGGGTTTAGTGGGCATAGCAAGGGTTATTGGGCACAGTCAGTGGGCAGAACAGGGGTTAGTGGGCAGAGCGGCGGTCAGTGGGCACAGTGAGTGGGCAGAGAAGGGTGAGTGGGTAGAGCATGGGTGAGTGGGCACGGTCAGTTGGCAGAGCAGGGGTCAGTGGGCATGGTGAAAGGGCAGAGCGGGGGGTGAGTGAACAGAGGGTGGTCAGTGGGCAGGCCAGGGTGAGTGGTAAAAGCAGGGGCGAGTGGGCAGAGCGGGGGTGAGTGGGCAGAGCGGGAGTAAATGAGCAGAGCAGGGTCAGTAGGCAGTGTGAGGGGTCAGTGGCCAGAGCATGGTCAGTGGGCAGTGTGAGGGGTAAGTGGGCATAGCATGTTCAGTGGGCAGTGTGAGGCGTGAGTGGGCAGTGTGAGGGGTCAGTGGGCAGTGTGAGGGGTCAGTGGGCAGAGCAGGGTCAGTGTGAGGGGTGAGTGGGCAGAGCAGGGTCAGTGGGGTGTGTGAGGGGTCAGTGGGCAGAGCAGGGTGAGTGGGCATTGAGGGGTCAGTGGGCAGAGCATGTTCAGTGGGCAGAGGAGGGTCAGTGGGGAGTGTGAGGGGTCAGTGGGCTGAGCAGGGTGAGTGGGCAGAGCAGGGTCAGTGAGGGGTCAGTGGGCAGAGCAGGGTCAGTGTGAGGGGTCAGTGGGGGGTGAGTAGGCAGAGCAGGATGAGTGGCCAGTGTGAGGGGTCAATGGGGCGAGCAGGGTGAGTGGGCAGAGCATGGTCAGTGGGCATAATGGTGGGTGAGTGGACAGAGAGGGGGTGAGTGAGCAGAGAGGGGGGTGAGGGGGCAGAGAGGGGGTGAGTGGGCAGAGTTTGGGGGTGAGTGGTCAGAGTGGGGGTCAGTGGTCAGAGTGGGGGTCAGTGGGCAGAGCAGGGGCAGAGTGGGGGTGAGGGGGCAGAGTTGGGGGGTGAGTGGGCAGAGTTGGGGGGTGAGTGGGCAGAGTTGGGGGGTGAGTGGGCAGAGTTGGGGTCAGTGGTCAGAGTGGGGGTGAGTGGGCAGGGTCAGAGTGGGGGTCAATGGTCAGAGTGGGGGTGGGTGGGCAGAGCAGGGTCAGGGGCAGAGTGGGGGTCAGTGTGCAGAGTGGGGGTGAGGGGGCAAAGAGGGGGTCAGGGGGAAGAGTAGGGGGGTGAGTGGGCAGAGTTTGGGGGTGAGTGGGCAGAGTGAGGGTCAGTGGTCAGAGTGGGGGTGAGTGGGCAGAGCAGGGTCAGGGGCAGAGAGAGGGTCAGTGTGCAGAGTGGGGGTGAGGGGGCAGAGAGGGGTTGAGGGGGAAGAGTAGGGGGGTGAGTGGGCAGAGTTTGGGGGTGAGTGGGCAGAGTGGGGGCCAGTGGTCAGAGTGGGGGTCAGTGGGCAGAGCAGGGGCAGAGTGGGGGTCAGTGTGCAGAGTGGGGGTGAGGGGGGGCAGAGAGGGGTTCAGGGGGAAGAGTAGGGGGGTGAGTGGGCAGAGTTTGGGGGTGAGTGGGCAGAGTGGGGGCCAGTGGTCAGAGTGGGGGTCAGTGGGCAGAGCAGTGGCAGAGTGTGGGTCAGTGTGCAGAGTGGGGGTGAGTGGGCAGGGTCAGGGGCAGAGTGGGGGTCAGTGGGCAGAGCAGGGGGTGAGGGGGGCAGAGGGGGTGAGTGGGCAGAGTTGGGGGGTGAGTGGGCAGAGTTGGGGTCAGTGGTCAGAGTGGGGGTCAGTGGTCAGAGTGGGGGTCAGTGGGCAGAGCAGGGTCAGGGGCAGAGTGGGGGTCAGTGGGCAGAGTGGGGGTGAGGGGGCAGAGTGGGGGTGAGGGGGCAGAGAGGGGGTCAGGGGGAAGAGTAGGGGGGTGAGTGGGCAGAGTTTGGGGGTGAGTGGGCAGAGTGGGGGCCAGTGGTCAGAGTGGGGGTCAGTGGGCAGAGCAGGGGCAGAGTGGGGGTGAGGGGGGCAGAGAGAGGGTGAGGGGGCAGAGTTGGGGGGTGAGTGGTCAGAGTGGGGGTCAGGGGCAGAGAGGGGTTCAGGGGGAAGAGTAGGGGGGTGAGTGGGCAGAGTTAGGGGGTGAGTGGGCAGAGTGGGGGCCAGTGGTCAGAGTGGGGGTCAGTGGGCAGAGCAGGGGCAGAGTGGGGGTCAGTGGGCAGAGTGGGGGTGAGGGGGCAGAGAGGGGGTCAGGGGGAAGAGTAGGGGGGTGAGTGGGCAGAGTTTGGGGGTGAGTGGGCAGAGTGGGGGCCAGTGGTCAGAGTGGGGGTCAGTGGGCAGAGCAGGGGCAGAGTGGGGGTGAGGGGGGCAGAGAGAGGGGTGAGTGGTCAGAGTGGGGGTCAGGGGCAGAGTGGGGGTCAGTGGTCAGTGTGGGGGTGGGTGGTCAGAGTGGGGGTCAGGGGCAGAGTGGGGGTCAGTGGTCAGTGTGGGGGGTGGGTGGTCAGAGTGGGCGTCAGGGGCAGAGTGGGGGTCAGTGGTCAGTGTGGGGGTGGGTGGTCAGAGTGGGCGTCAGGGGCAGAGTGGGGGTCAGTGGTCAGTGTGGGGGTGGGTGGTCAGAGTGGGGGTCAGTGTGGGGGTCAGGGGCAGAGTGAGGGTCAGTGGTCAGTGTGGGGGTGGGTGGGCAGAGCGGGGGTGAGGAGATCGTGGGTCAGTGTGCAGCGCAGGGGGATGAATAGGCAGAGTAGGTGAGATCGGGACAGGACCTTTGATGACGTCACGGTCATGTGATATGTGACTCCACCCATCATCGTGACGTCATCAGAGGTCCTCAAGCCCCATGAATAGAGATCGTGGCTGGCTGGAGGGAGCTGTGGTAAGAGGCGGGGGGGGGTGACCGGAGAGTGGGGGGGTGACAGGAGAGTGGGGGGTGACCGGAGAGTGGAGGGCGGCTATGGTGACAGGCAGGGGGGTGATGGGGCAGCGGGGGGAAGTGTTGTGACAGGCGGGGAGCGCGGGCAGTGGAGGATGGCTATGGTGACAGGCAGGGGGGTGATGGGGCAGCGGGGCTGTGGGCCGGATGTGGGTGGGCGCAGACGGGGCTCTGTGCAGGGCCGGTGGCTGGGGCTCTGTGGGTCTGGTGCTTCCGGTTCCGGTGTTTGACACAGGAGGGAGGCCATCACGGAAGCGGAAGCGGATTTTGGGCGGAAGTGGCCTTCGGGTTTTATATAATAGATATATATATACACACAGTACAGACCAAAAGTTTGAACACACCTTCTCATTCGAAGAGCTTTCTTTATTTTAGTGACTATGAAGATTGTTGATTCACACTGAAGGAATCAAAACTATGAATTAACATGTGGAATTATATACTTAACAAAAAAGTGTGAAACAACTGAAAATATGTCTCATATTCTAGGTTCTTCAAAGTAGCCACCTTTTTGTTTTGATTACAGTTTTGCACACTCTTGGCATTTTTTTGATGAGCTTCAAGAGATAGTCACCGGAAATGGTCTTCCAACAGTCTTGAAGAAGTTCCCAGAGATGCTTAGCACTTTTTGGCCCTTTTGCCTTCACTCTGCGGTCCAGCTGACGTCAAACCATCTTGATTGGGTTCAGGTCTGTTGACTGTGGAAGCCAGGTCATCTGGTGTAGCACCCCATCACCATCACACCTCCTCCATGGTTCACGGTGGGAACCAGGCATGTAGAGTCCATCCGATCACCTTTTATGCGTCACACAAAGACACGGTGGTTGGAAATAAAGATCTCAAATTTAGACTTATCAGACCAGAACACAAATTTCCACTAGTCTAATGTCCATTCCTTGTGTTCTTTAGCCCAAACAAGTCTCTTCTGCTTGTTGCCTGTCCTTAGCAGTGGCTTCTTAGCAGCTAATTTACCATGAAGGCCTGCTGCACAAAGTCTCCTCTTAACTGTTGTTGTAGAGATGTGTCTGCTGCTAAAACTCTGTGTGGCATTGACCTGGTCTGTAATCTGAGCTGCTGTTAACCTGCGATTTCTGAGGCTGGTAACTCGGATGAACTTATCCTCCACAGCAGAGATGACTCTTGGTCTTCCTTTCCTTGGGCGGTCCTCATGTGAGCCAGTTTCTTTGTAGCGCTGGATGGTTTTTGCAACTCCACTTGGGGACACTTTCAAAGTTTTCCCAATTTTTCGGACTGACTGACCTTCATTTCTTAAAGTAATGACGGCCACTCGTTTTTCTTAACTTAGCTGCTTTTTTCTTGCCATAATACAAATTCTAACAGTCTATTCAGTAGGACTATCAGCTGTGTAACCACCAGGCTTCTGCACAACACAACTAATGGTCCTAAACCCATTTATAAGGCAATAAATCCCACTTATTAAACCTGACAGGGCACACCTGTGAAGTGAAAACCATTTCCGGTGACTACCTCTTAAAGCTCATCAAGAGAATGCCAAGAGTGTGCAAAGCAGTAATCACAGCAAAAGGTGACTACTTTGAAGAACCTAGAATATAAGACATATTTTCAGTTGTTTCACACTTTCTTGTTAAGTGTATAACTCCACATTCATAGTCTTGATGTTTTCAGTGTGAATCTACAATTTTCATATTCATGACAATAAAGAAAACTCTTTGAATGAGAAGGTGTGTCCAAACTTTTGGACTGTACTATATATATATATATATATATATATATATATATTCATTTATATAGCGCTATTAACTCTATAGCACTCTACGTGTAATTTTTTTATGTTTTTTAGGCTAGGGTCACATTTGCGGCTCAATTTTGGAAACCTGATCCGGTTTTGATGAACAAAGGCTAGGGTCACATTTGGGCAAACAATTGCGTTCACCGCATCCAGATCCGGATGTGATGAATGCAATTGCCTTCACACACATTTTGTTTCCAAAATGTGTGCTGTGAACCGCAATGCGGTAACCAGATTGCTCCGGATGTGTAATCCGGAGCAATTCGGTTACCGTATACTTTGCTCATCCCTGCTGCCACAGGGATAAGCAAAGTGATGAATGTGTATTAACACATTAAATATTAATAGTAGCTGTGGGCAACATGTCTCTAGGCCAGTGTTTCTCAACTCCAGTCCTCAGGACCCACCAACAGGTCATGTTTTCAGGATTTCCTTAGTATTGCACAGGTGTTAGAATTATCCCCTTTGCAGGTGATTAAACTAACACCTATGCAATACTAAAGAAATCCTGAAAACATGACCTGTTGGTGCGTCCTGAGGACAGGTGTTGAGAAACACTGCTCTAGGGGGTGCCCACACCCCCTAGAGACATGCTGTCCACTCCTCTCAGCATGTTAGGGATTAATAAGCCATTTACAGTAAGGCGGCTATTGTCGGCTTTGTACAAATGTATGAATGAAGCCGCGGCTCCCCTGACAGTAGAGCAGATACTGTACGTAATGTACGTATAGTATCTGCCGCTGTCCGAGGTCCTTTAACCATTAACATTAGGTCTATGGGCAGTGCACCACCATAGACCTAATATTAATGGTTACAGAACCCTGGACAGCGGCAGATACTATACGTAAATTACGTACAGTATCTGCTCTACTGTCAGGGGAGCCGCGGCTTCATTCATACATTTGTACAAAGCCAACAATGGCCGGCTTACTGTAAATGGCTTATTAACCCCTAACATGCTGAGAGGAGAGGACACCATGTCTCTAGGGGTGTGGGCACCCCCTAGAGACATGGTGCCCACAGCTAATATTAATATTTAATGTGTGAATACACATTTAACACTTTGCTTATTGCTTCAGGATTACACATCCGGAGCAATCCGGTAACCGCGGTGAATGCAATTGCCTATCCAAATGTGACCCCAGCCTAATTTGCAAGGGGTCTTTTGATTGATGTCTTGGCACTGTTAAGCCTGAGGGTACCTTTACACGTCGCAACATTGCATGCAATTTCACTTGCAACTTACTGGTTGTAGTGAAATCATGGACACATTGTTACATTTGTACACAGCAACAAAATGGAACAATGTGTCCATTATTTCACTACAACCAGTAAGTTGCAAGTGAAATTGCATGCAATGTTGCAACTTGTAATGGTACCCTGAGTCTTGAAATCGAACACAATTTAGGTTACAAAAACTTAAAAAATATGCTCAGACAACGTCAGTTTGCTTTTCACTTAGGGTGGGTTTACACGCTCAGATATCTGAAATTATATCGTTTAAGCGTCACGCTTTTGACATCGTTCAAATGACATCGTTTTTGCATCGTTGCGTGTAAACATCGGATATCTGAAGGAAAACTCGTTAGATCGTTCATCACAAATTTGAGGTCCTGATCTCAAATCTATCGTTCATCGTCCAATTCACGCTGCAGCAAACTGCAGCATCGGACAGTGTGACACTATGATGAACGATCTCCTTCAGATTTCTCCTATTCCTGCCACTTTATAAAATCGTTCACTAAAGGCCACTTCACACACACAGATATCTGAGTCCAATATCTGAACAGATCTCTGGTTGCAGTGAAATCATGGATACATTGCTCCATGTTGT
>JARQOC010002762.1:0-22091 GCA_033576535.1 Allobates femoralis | reverse complement strand
CATAAAAATGGGCCCCCTTTTTCGACCCCCAGAAAACGGAATGGGGGACCCCCCTGAACGAAGCCCGGGGAGCGATCCCAAGACAGACGGGGCGGAGGGGGTTAGCACAAACTACCCCCCGGATTAGAGAGGGGGCCGGTTTTTCTTTTTTTTTAAAAACACCCGTTTACTCCCAAAAAAGGGGGAAAAACGTTCCCCCTAAGGCAAAATTGCCCCCCCTCGCCCGGACATTCCCCAGCCCGGGAGCCAAAATCCCAAGAATTTTTTAAAAGGGGGGAAAATTAAGGGGGGGGGGCCCAAATACGGTTTTAGAAGGGGAAGGGGGCCCCCCCCCCCTTTACCCAACCACTCTGCCCCAAAACTCCGGGCCCCACCCCCGCCCCAAAAGCAAGCACTCCCAACCCCGGGGGCCAAGGGGCCCCAGAAACAACGCCGAAGAGACAAGGAAAAAACCAAACGGCCGAAAAGATGGGAGGGGGAAAATGGTGCGGGATGGACGGACTGGCGAAAAGAAGGAAAGGGGGTTGGTAACAATGGGGGGAAAAACCGAGACCCTTGGGAGGATGCAGAGGGGATTCCCCTTTCCTACGCTGGGGCGGGACGTTCCCCCTTTTTGTTTCAAAAATTTTCCCCCTAAAAACCCCGCTATTTTTTCCCCACCAAGCTCCAAAAAAACCCCCCGGGGGGATTTTATCCCCTAACTTTTAAACTTCTTTGGGTTCATAAAACCCTTCTGTTTTTTTCCCAAAAAACCCCTAAATTTCACCCCCCCCTTTTGGGGCCCCCCAAAGGTCCCGGGGGTTACCTTTGGCCCGCTTCCCCCCCCCCATCATTTTTACTTAGGTCCATCTCCATCCTCTTAGTTAAGGCCAACATTCCTTCACCCTGGGTTTTTTTTCCCCCCTTTCAAAAAAAACCCCTTAACTTGGGGGCGGGGCCCCAAAAGTCCCCCCCTGGGCCCCCCCCTCGGGTTTTAATGGCCTCCCCCCCCGGGGGGAAAACCGGGGTTCCCGGACCCCCCCCCCAAAATTCGGTTAAACCCCCGGGGGGCGATTCCCCTTTAAAAAGGGGTTTTTGGAGGACATTTTCCCAAAACACCCCCCCACCACCAATTCCCAATTTTTAAACCGGGGGGCCCATTTTCCCAAACCCCAAAACACCCCAAAGTAAATCTTTTTGGGGGGTTAACAGTGTTTACCCTTTGGTTTTGGGCTTGGCGCTTGCTTTTTTTAAAAAACCTGGGTTTCCTGAGGGCACCCTTTGGGGTTTCCCCCCGGGAAAACCCCGGAAAACCAAGGGCCCGCCCCCCAAAGCCCCCGGGAAAACCAGGGGCCCTTTAATTGATCCGGAAAAGAAGTCCGGGCCGCCGCCCCCCCCTTTTCCCCTGGGGGAACCCCCCCCTTTGGGGGCCCCATCCCTTCCCTCCCCCGGTTCCTTTTTTTCCCTCCCCCCCTCCTTTCCCCCTTTCCCCCCCCTTTTCCCTTAAAATTTTCCCCATTTCCCTCCCCCGGTTTTCCGCCCCTTTTCCTCCCCCCTTCCGTTTTTTCCCTTTTTCCCCCCCCGTTTTTTCCCTTTCCCCCCTTTTCCCCTTCCCCTTTTCCTCGGCTCCCCCCCGGTTTTTCCCTTTCCCCCCCGTCCTCCTTCCACCCTTTTTCCCTCCCGGCCCCGGGTTCTTCCCTCCCCCGGGTTATTCCCCTCCCCCGGGGGGCTTTCCTTTTTTCATTTTTTCCCCCGTCCTTTCCACCCCCTTTCCTCCCCCCTTCTTTCTTTTCCCCGTTCCCTTCCTCCCTTTTTCTTTCCCCAATTTCCTTCCCCCTTTCCCCCCCGGGGGCCCTTTGGGAGGGGGGAAAATTTGGGGCCGAGGCCCGGGAGACGGGGAAAACGGGAGCCCCGGTGGGGAGAGGGGACTGGGGAGAGGGGGAGGGGACGGGAGAACCTGGGGAGGGGGGGCGGGGCCCCCTAAAAGGAGGCCGGGGGCCCCCCGGGGAGCTTGGGGACGGGGGCCCCGGGGATGGGGAAGCCCCTGGGGCCCCCCGGGGGCCCCCCCGGGAGAATTGGGACCGGGAGGCGGGGGACGGAAGGGACTGGGGCCCCCCCGGTTTGGAGGAACCTTGGGGACGGGTTTGGGCCGGGAAAACGGGGGCCCGAGAGGCGGGGGGAGACGGGGGGCCCTGGAGATTTTGGGGCGGGGGGCCCTTGGGGCGGGAGCTGGGGCCCGGGAGGCCCGGAGACTGGGGACGGAAGGGGCCCCCCCCCCGGGGAGACTGGGGGACGGGACCCCCGGGGGACGAGAGAGGGGAAAGGCCCAGGGGAAAGGGGGCGGTGGGGCCTGGGGGCCCCGGGGGGGATTGGGAGATGGGGAAACGGGAACGGGGATGGGGAAAATGGGGATTTGGGGTTTGGGAAAGACGGGGGACGGGGGGCCCGGGAGAAGGGGGGAAACGGGGGGACGGGGGGAGGGAAAGCCCCTGGGGACGGGGGCCCGGGAGAATGGGGACGGGAGGGGGGAGAATGGGACAGGAGGCGGGAGACTGGGGGCGGGGGACGGGAGGCGGGAGACGGGAGACTGGGGGCGGGAGGTGGGAGACTGGGGACATCCCCCGTCTTCCCTCCCCCGTCTTCCCTCCCCGTCTTCCCCCCCCGTGTTCCCTCCCCGTCCTCCCTCCCGTCCTCCCTCCCCGTCCTCCCTCCCCCGTCTTCCCTCCCCCGTCTTCCGTCTCCCTCCCGTCCTCCCTCCCCCGTCTTCCCTCCCCGTCCTCCCTCTCCCCGTCTTCCCTCCCCCGTCTTCCCTCCCTCCCCGTCTTCCCTCCCCGTCTTCCTCTTCCCCTCCCCCTTCTTCTCCTCCCCCCTCCCCCATCCTCCCTCCCCCGTCCCTCCTCCCCCGTCTTCCCTCCCCCGTCTTCCCACCCCCGTCCTCCCTCCCCCGTCTTCCCTCCCTCGTCTTCCCTCCCCGTCTTCCCTCCCCCGTCTTCCCTCCCCCATCTTCCCTCCTCCGTCCTCCCTCCCCCGTCCTCCCTCCCTCGTCTTCCCTCCCCCGTCTTCCCTCCCCCGTCTTCCCTCGCCCGTCTTCCCTCCCCAGTCTTCCCCCCCCCGTCTTCCCTCCCCCGTCCTTCCCTCCCCCGTCCTTCCCTCCCCCGTCCTTCCCTCCCCCGTCTTCCCTCCCCCGTCTTCCCTCCCCCGTCTTCCCTCCCCCATCTTCCCTCCCCCGGCGGGAGACTGGGGACGGGAGAATGGGGCCGGGAGGTGGGAGACGGAGGCGGGGGACGGAGGCGGAGGTGGGGACGGGAGACTGGGGACGGGAGACTGGGACGGGAGACTGGGACGGGAGGCGTGAGACTGGGGACGAGAGGCGGGAGACTGGGGACGGGAGACGGGAGGCGGGGGACTGGGGGCGGGGGACTGGGGGCGGGAGACACGGGGCGGGAGACGGGGACTGGGAGACTGGGACCCGGAGACTGGGGACGGAAGGCGGGAGACTGGGGACAGGAGGCGGGACACTGGGGGACGGGGGCGGGAGAATATGGGCGGGAGACTGGGGACGGGAGACTGGGGAGCGGGGCTGGGGACTGGGACGGGAGACTGGGGACGGGAGGCGGGAGAATGGGGACGGGAGGCGGGAGACTGGGGACGGGAGGCGGGAGACTGGGGGCGGGAGGTGGGAGACTGGGGACGTCCCCCGTCTTCCCTCCCCCGTCTTCCCTCCTCCGTCTTCCCTCCCCGTCTTCCCTCCCCCGTCCTCCCTCCCCCGTCCTCCCTCCCCCGTCTTCCCTCCCCGTCTTCCGTCCTCCCTCCCCCGTCTTCCCTCCCCCGTCCTCCCTTCCCCGTATTCCCTCCACCGTCTTCCCTCCCCCGTCTTCCATCTTCCCTCCCCCGTCTTCCCTCCCCCCTCCCCCGTCCTCCCTCCCCCGTTCTCCCTCCCCCATTTTCCCTCCCCCGTCCTCCCTCCCCCGTCCTCCCTCCCTCGTCTTCCCTCCCCCGTCTTCCCTCCCCCGTCTTCCCTTCCCCGTCTTCCCTCCCCTGTCTTCCCTCCCCCGTCTTCCCTCCCCCGTCTTCCCTCCCCCGTCTTCCCTCCCTCGTCTTCCTTCCCCCGTCTTCCCTCCCCCATCTTCCCTCCCCCGTTTTCCGTCTTCCCTCCCCCGTCTTCCCTCCCCCCTCCCCCCTCCCCTGTCTTCCCTCCCCCCTCCCCCGTCTTCCCTCCCCCGTCTTCCCTTCCCCGTCTTCCCTCCCTCGTCTTCCCTCCCTCGTCTTCCCTCCCCCGTCTTCCCTCCCCCGTCTTCCCTCCCCCGTCTTCCCTCCCCCGTCCTCTCTCCCCCGTCCTCTCTCCCCCGTCCTCCCTCCCCCGTCCTCCCTCCCCCGTCTTCCCTCCCCCGTCTTCCCTCCCCCGTCTTCCCTCCCCTGTCCCCCGTCTTCCCTCCCCTGTCCCCCGTCTTTCGTCCCCCGTCTTCCGTCCCCCGTCTTCCGTCCCCCGTCTTCCGTCCCCCGTCTTCCGTCTCCCGTCCCCCGTCTTCCGTCCCCCGTCTTCCGTCTCCCGTCCCCCGTCTTCCGTCCCCCGTCTTCCGTCCCCCGTCTTCCCTCCCCCGTCTTCCCTCCCCCGTCTTCCGTCTTCCGTCCCCCATCTTCTGTCCCCTGTCCCCCGTCTTCCGTCCCCTGTCCCCCGTCCCCCGTCTTCCGTCCCCCGTCTTCCGTCCTCCGTCTTCCCTCCCCCGTCTTCCGTCCCCCGTCTTCCGTCCCCCGTCTTCCGTCCCCTGTCCCCCTACCCCCGTCTTCCGTCCCCCGTCTTCCGTCCCCCGTCTTCCATCCCCCGTCTTCCGTCCCCTGTCCCCCGTCTTCCGTCTCCCGTCTTCCGTCCCCCGTCTTCCGTCCCCCGTCTTCCTTCCCCCGTCTTCCGTCCCCTGTCTTCCGTCCCCTGTTCCCCGTCTTCCGTCCCCTGTCCCCCGTCTTCCGTCCCCTGTCCCCCGTCCCCTGTCCCCCGTCTTCCATCCCCTGTCTTCCGTCCCGTCCCCTGTCCCCCGTCTTCCGTCCCCTGTCCCCCGTCCCCTGTCCCTCGTCTTCCGTCCCCTGTCCCCCGTCTTCCGTCCCCCGTCTTCCGTCCCCTGTTCCCCGTCTTCCGTCCCCCGTCTTCCGTCCCTCGTCTTCCGTCCCCCGTCTTCTGTCCCCCGTCTTCCGTCCCCTGTTTCCCGTCTTCCGTCCCCCGTCTTCCGTCCCCCGTCTTCCGTCCCCCGTTTTACGTCCCCCGTCTTCCATCTTCCCTCCCCGTCTTCCGTCCCCCGTCTTCCGTTCCCCGTCTTCCGTTCCCCCGTCTTCCGTCTTCCGTCCCCCGTCTTCCGTCCCCCGTCTTCTGTCCCCCGTCTTCCGTCCCCTGTTTCCCGTCTTCCGTCCCCCGTCTTCCGTCCCCCGTCTTCTGTCCCCCGTCTTCCGTCCCCTGTTTCCCGTCTTCCGTCCCCCGTCTTCCGTCCCCCGTCTTCCGTCCCCCGTTTTACGTCCCCCGTCTTCCATCTTCCCTCCCCGTCTTCCGTCCCCCGTCTTCCGTTCCCCGTCTTCCGTTCCCCTGTCTTCCGTCCCCCGTCCCCTGTCTTCTGTCCCCCGTCTTCCGTCCCCTGTCCCCCTTCTTCCGTCCCCCGTCTTCCGTCCCCCGTCTTCCATCCCCCGTCTTCCGTCCCCGTCTTCCCTCTTCCGTCCCCCGTCTCCCGTCCCCTGTCCCCCGTCCCCCGTCTTCCCTCCCCCGTCTTCCCTCCCCCGTCTTCTGTCTCCCGTCTTCCGTCCCCCGTCTTCCGTCCCCCGTCTCCCGTCTTCCGTACCCTGTCCCCCGTCTTCCCTCCCCGTCCTCTGTCCCCCGTCTTCCGTCCCCCGTCTTCCGTCCCCTGTCCCCCGTCCTCCGTCCCCTGTCCCCCGTCTTCCGTCCCCCGTCTTCCGTCCCCCGTCCCCTTTCCCCCATCTTCCGTCCCCCGTCTTCCGTCCCCCGTCTTCCGTCCCCTGTCCCCCGTCTTCCGTCCCCTGTCCCCCGTCTTCCGTCCCCTGTCCCCCGTCTCCCGTCCCCTGTCCTCCGTCTCCCGTCCCCTGTCCCCCGTCTTCCGTCCCCCGTCTTCCATCCCCCGTCTTCAGTCCCCTGTCCCCCTTCTTCCCTCCCCCGTCTTCCGTCCCCCGTCTTCCGTCCCCCGTCTTCCGTCCCCTGTCCCCCGTCTTCCGTCCCCTGTCCCCCGTCTTCCGTCCCCTGTCCCCCGTCTTCCGGCCCCCCGTCTTCCGTCCCCCGTCTTCCGTCCCCGTCTTCTCCATCTTCCCTCCCCGCCTTCCGTCCCCCGTCTTCCGTTTCCCCCGTCTTCCGTCCCCCGTCCCTTGTCTTCCGTCCCTTGTCTTCCGCCCCCTGTCTTCCGTCCCCCGTCTTCCGTCTTCTGTCCCCGTCTTCTGTCCCCGTCTTGCGTCCCCCGTCTTTCGTCCCCCGTCTCTTCCGTCCCCGTCTTCCGTCCCCCGTCTTCCGTCCCCTGTCCCCCTTCTTCCCTCCCCCGTCTTCCGTCCCCCGTCTTCCGTCCCCCGTCTTCCGTCTCCCGTCTTCCGTCCCCCGTCTTCCGTCCCCTGTCCCCCATCTTCCGTCCCCGTCTTCCGTCCCCCGTCTTCCATCTTCCCTCCCCGCCTTCCGTCCCCCATCTTCCGTTCCCCGTCTTCCGTTCCCCCGTCCTCCGTCCCCCGTCTTCCGTCCCCCGTCCCTTGTCTTCTGTCCCTTGTCTTCCGTCCCCCGTCTTCCGTCCCCGTCTTCCGTCCACCGTCCCCCGTCTTCCGTCCCCCGTCTTCCGTCTTCTGTCCCCCGTCTTGCCTCCCCTGTCTTCTGTCCCCCGTCTTCCGTCCCCCGTCTTCCGTCTTCCCTCCCCGTCTTCCGTCTTCTGTCCCCTGTCTTCCGTCCCCCGTCTTCCGTCCCCCATCTTCCGTCCCCTGTCTTCCCTCCCCGTCTTCCATCCCCCGTCTTCCGTCCCCCGTCTTCCGTCCCCCGTCTTCCGTCCCCCGTCTTCCATCCCTTGTCTTCCGTCCCCCGTCCCCGTCTTCCGTCCCCCGTCTTCCGTCCCCCGACTTCCGTCCCCCGTCTTCCGTCCCTGTCTTCCATCCCTTGTCTTCCGTCCCCCGTCTTCCGTCGTTGTCTTCCGTCCCCCGTCTTCCGTCCCTCATCTTCCTTCCCCAGTCTTCCGTCCCCCGTCTTCTGTCCCCCGTCCCTTGTCTTCCGTCCCCCGACTTCCGTCCCCCGTCCTCTGTCCCCCGTCTTCCGTCCCCCGTCTTCCATCCCCCGTCTTCCGTCCCCCATCTTTCGTCCCCCGTTTTCCGTCCCCCGTCTTCCGTCCCCCGTCTTCCGTCCCCCGTCTTCCGTCCCCCGTCTTCCGTCTTCCGTCCCCAGTCTTCCGTCCCCCTTCTTCCGTCTTCCGTCCCCCGTCCTCCGTCCTCCATCTTCCGTCCTCCGTCTTCCGTCCCCCGTCTTCCGTCCCCGTCCTCGTCCCCCGGTGATATTTAAGGAAGATATCCAGGTTGGCACAGTTCGGTCACCTGGCAAAAGACATCGCTGTGCTCGGTCAGCTTCCTAAACTTGCCGCTATTCCTTTCTTGGTGGGTGCCTGCCGAAAGCGGGGTGCTGCTGGATTGGATTAAGTGGCCCTGGAAGTCCTGAAGGCACGAATTTTCTAAATCCTGATGAGCAAGCAGAAAGGTGAGACTCTGTTGCCTATTACATTTTATGTTTTGCTTGTTTAGTTGTTATATGCGTTTAACTGTAAGGCTACATTCACACTGTGCATTTTTTCATTTGTTTTTGATCCGTTTTTTGCAGTGCACTGCAGAAAACGGATCACTCACATGACACCACAGCAAAGTCTATGGATTTTCATTTTTGCCATTCAGACTGTGCTGTTTTAAGGTGATCCGTTTTTTCACTTTAGGACACCTACATTTTGGAAAAGGACGTCAGTTTCTGTAGCATTTTGTCTCGCCATTTTCCCATAAGAGCTCTTTAAAATTGGTGGAAAAAAACGCAGCAGTCAAAACAGATCAAAAAACGCATCCAACAGAGGCGTGGCCTGGCCATGGAGAGGAGAGGAGGCTAAACCCTGAGCTCCAGCTCCCCTTGCCTGCAATCAACCCTAAATCATAGCAATCTTAGCAAATAGCAAATATAATCATGCCAACCAAGCGCCAACACAACCGAGCCAGCACCCCTACGGGCCCCCTGGCAACCCAATCTCACAGCATCACCCGGTACTTACGGAGCACAGGCCTACCAGGCCTAGGCAGCATGGGACCCAAGATGGCAGACCCAGCCAAACAGGAGAAACACAGAGATGCAACACCAAAAGGACCCACAGGAGAACAAATGCAGCACCCAGGCACGGACCCCAAAAGAGGAAGAAACGAGGGATCACCACCGGGGCCTGACAGCCCCACACTGGCCCAACTCAGCACCACTGGAGGTCGCCTATACAGCGCTGCCATAGCTTCCCCACCCCAGGCCGCAGGTACAAACAAAACCCACAGCAGCAGCCCCTCCGGAGGAGCCAGACCACCACCCGGACCCCTGGATACGGAACAGGCAGAGGTGAGAGTCCGAGGCACCCGGCCCCCTGGCAGCCCTGAGCCGAGCCAGCGCGGCGACACTAGTAACCGACCACGCGATCCCGCCGCAACCCCGCCGGCACACTCACTGGGACCCGGCGGCGGGGAGAGCAGGGACATAGAGCAGCCTGGCGGCAGTGTGCCGAGCCGGCCGCGCAGCGCAGCTGCGACCCCACTGCCCGCACACAGACCTGGTGTCGGCTCCCCCCGGGGAGCGGGACCGGCCTGCAGACGACCAGGCACAGGACACACTGCGGGGGAGAGCGGAGGCCCAGCACAGACTGGCGGCCCCGCTCCGGGCCGACACAGTGGCACAGGGAGACAGCAACGCAGCGCAGCTGTGACCCCGCCACCCGCACGCAGATCCGGCGGCGGCTCCCCCCGGAGAGCGGGACCGGCATGCAGGCGCCCAGGCACAGGGCACACTGCGGGGGAGAGCGGAGGCCCAGCACAGACTGGCGGCTCCGCTCTGAGCCGGCACAGCGGCGCAGGGGGCCAGAGGACCCAGCAGACACCCCCACATGGCCCGGGTGGAGGCTCACCAGGGAGAACAGGAGAGGCCAGCAGGCACCCGGACTCGGAGCACATAGCAGAGAGGAGCGGAGGCCCAGCACAGACCGACGGCCCCGCTCTGAGCCTACATGGAAGCACCAGGGGCCCACCAAGCAATGCCACCCCAGGCACCCCTGCACAGACTCCAGCACACAGATCCAGCGACAGCCCCCTCAGAGGAGCAGAAGCAGCAGCAGAAAAGAGAGATCAAACGACAGAGGTAACAGGCTCCCAGAGCCTGGCATCCCCCACAGACCCAACACAGCACCCAGGATCACTAGGGTCCAACAACCCCCTACCCCCTGACCCAGCCAGGGCCCAGACAGAAACACGATCATGGCCCCAATAAGCACCGACCTGGCTACAAGCAGCATCACCCCCCCTACAACGGACCTACAGTACACCAACCCGCTAACCGGTCACCATAATGGCCCCAATATGCCCTCCACAAGCAGCACCAGCACCCAAAGACACCCAACCACCACCCAGGCACCCGACGGGGGTCTATGGGATGACCTCAGAGCCCGCATACAAGCGATCCCAACCAGGGAAGAGATGGAAGGGTTCGCCCTCAGGATGGAGGCATCCTTCAGGGCAGAAACAGCTGCCCTAAAGGAAGAAGTCCAGCAGCTAAAGGGTAGAATTAACTCCAACGAAACCATCATAGGGGACCTAACCAAACGCCTAATGGCCCTAGAACACCAAGTAACCACCCAATCAACTAGCTTCGAGCGGCTACTAGATCAAATGGAGGATCTAGAGAACCGCGATAGGCGGAATAATGTTAGGGTACGCGGACTCCCTGAGTCCGTCCAGACTAGGGACCTAGACCCCACCCTCCGCGGATTCCTCAACTTCATCCGCAACAAACCGGAAAGGACCCCGCTAGAGTTCGACAGGGCACACAGATCACTAGCCCCACCCCCACCACAAGGCGCTACACCCAGAGACATTATCTGCAGGATCCACAACTACAAAACCAAGGAAGATATACTGGCCAGAGCCCGATCCCGAGAAACCCTGTCATTCCAGGGCCACCCGATCCAAATAATGCCAGACCTGTCCCGCCGTACGCTCCAAAAACGCAGAGCCCTCAGACCAGTACTGGAGGCACTCCGCAGCAATGATATCCCGTATTCATGGGGCTTCCCCTTCCGCCTCCAGGTCCACAGAGGCGGACAATCATTCTATGCTTCCCACCCGAGAGATGTCCCCACGTTCCTAAAAAACCTGGGGATCCAAGGGGTCTCCATCAACATCTCAGAATGGCCAGGCATACATGGACTGGGAGAAAAGATTCGGGCACCGAGGGAGCACGGACCACGGCGGGAGTGGAGAGGGAACACCAGCAGACGGGGGCCGAGAGGGGGGGGCGCAACCGCCCGGGCAAGGTTCGACCCCCACGCACCTACCTAGTCCTATATAAAAATGGAATCAGCCCCAAGGTGTAGACTACATACACCGACAGTCAATAGAAAAGGACCTCATCGACCCCCCCCCCAACACAAGAGGACTAAACACCCCGCACCAATGCTGTACCCAGAGTACCGTTTCCCCCACAGCTTTGCAGCATAGTTACCTGTTTGCCTTTTGCCCACCCACTGCCCTTTCCTTCCCCCCCCTTTTTCTTCCCCCTTTTTTTTCTTTTCCTCCCTCCTTCCCCTCCCCCTCAGTTTACCCCCCCTATTTCTTCCCCTCCCCCCTTACCCCTACTACCCCTACCCCGCCACCACCCCCTTCCTACCCCCCTTTCCCCCTCCATCCTACCCACCTTCCCCCATCCCCCCCCATACCACTCGCCCTCCCCACTGAGACCTTCCCCCTCCCCCCAAACAGGTTACTACCCCGCCGTGCCTGAACCCCCAATCAGGGTACCATTAACCACAGTCAATGCTGCTATATAGGTGATGTGTTTTACTATTGGTTTTTTTTTTTGTTTTTTGTTTTTTTTTTCTTTTTTTTATTATTTATCCTTCCTCTTATTATTATTATTATTATTATTATTATTTTTTGTTATGTGTTTTTCTTTTCTCCTTTCTTGCTTCCCCGCCCAGCATACCTAACTATGTTCTATGTATTATTGCTTACATGTTATATGATATGATTTATATTATTTTGCCTAATTTTCTCCCCCCCTCCCCCCCGCTTCACCCCCCTGTTTACCCCCCCTGCTTCCCCCATCCTTCCCCCCTTCCCAAACCTCCACCCCCTCGCCCCTTCCTCCCCCCCCTCCCCTCACCATGCCTCCCCCCGCATATCACTCCTCCCCTCCACTGAGCCCCTCCCCCCCTTTTTAAACATGCCACTATCCCACTTTACCCGAATCCCCTATCAATGCATCATTGACCACAGTCAATGCTGCTTTATAGGTGACATGTCCTACTATTGTTCTTTTATGTTTTTTTTTTCCCCTTATTTGCTTTCCGGCCCCCCGCATACTTAACTATGTTCCAGGTGTTATTGCTTACATGTTATATGATGCATGATCTATTTTACTTTGCAAAATTTTATCTCCCTTCTCCCCCCCCCCCCCACACCCTGCTTGTCCCCCCTTCTTCCCCTCTCCCTTCCCCTTGTCCTCCCCTCTCCCCCTCTCCCTCCCCCTACTCCCCCTCTCCCGCCCTCACCCCTCCCTGCTCCCCCTCTCCCTCCTTCCCCACATACCACTCTTCCTCCCCACTGAGCCCCCTACCTAAACATACCACTACCCCACCTTACCTGAATCCCCTATCAATGTATCATTAACCGCAGTCAATGCCGCTATATAGGTCATGTGTTTATATTATTGTCCTTTTTTGTTTTCCCCCCCACCCCACTTCTTCCCTTTTTTTTATCTCTCTCTCCTTTTGGCTCCTCTACCCCCCACTGGGCATACCTAACTATGCCCTGTATATTGTCGCTTACATGTTTTACATTATGTTATACATTATGATTTATTTTACTTTGCTAAACTTTGTTTAAGATGCTACACAAGCTACACGCTAGAGACCCAGGCAAGGGGAGCCCCCCCTCAGCTTGGAAAGGCCACACCCCAAGTAGGACCCACTCGTCACAGACAGACGAGGAAATACGCATACCTACCCCATACAACTAGCTGACTCCAAAACCCAGGACCAGCTGCCCACACAAACCCACTAACCCCCTAGACAAACACTACACCCCCTAGCCCTCCCCCACGCCCCCCCCACCACCACCCTCGCCCTAACCAACAGCTTGCTCCCAGACCCTCCCCAACTACTTACCCCTAACACCACCCCGGCCGCGCCCCACCCACCTGACCTAAACCCCACGCAAGCCCCCCTGGGAGGCGCCACACAACATGACTGACTTAAAAATCGGGACCCTCAATGTAAGAGGCTTCAATACCCCACAAAAACGCTCCCAGGTCCTCTACGATTTACATAAGCAGCGCACACAGATAGTGCTACTCCAGGAGACCCACTTTAAAACCGGGTCCATACCGAACTTCCAAAACAGATACTACCCAGTATGGGTACACAGCGCCAGCAGTGACTCCAGATCGAGGGGAGTGTCAGTAGCAATCCACAAAAACCTGTCCCACACAATCGTTGACTCCCAAATCGACCCGGGAGGACGGTACATTTTCCTTAAACTGCGCACAGCCAACTCCACACTGACTGTAGTTAACTGGTACCTACCCAACAGAGACCAAACCAAGGTCGGCAGGGCACTCCTTCTCAAACTTACTGAATTCGCCGAAGGGACAATAATAATTGGTGGCGACCTTAACTTTACACTAGACCCCACCATAGACTCCACGTCAGGCAGAGGAGCCATCCCTACCACGCGACTAAAGGCCTTCAAAAAACTCCTACACACCCTCCAACTCATCGACATATGGCGGATCCTCAATCCCCAAGGGAGAGACTACACGTACTACTCCCAAGTACACAACTCTTATAGCCGCATTGACATGTTCCTGGTAAGCCACAGTACCCTCACATGGAACCCTACCGCCCACATTGGGGACATCCTCCTATCAGACCACGCCCCAACATTTCTGACCCTGACACTACCAGACACTTCCCAAAGACCTTGGACCTGGAGACTCAACAGTAACCTCCTGAAAGACAATACATGCCTGACGGAGCTGAAGAATGACATTGAGACATTCACCCAGGTCCATAAACATGACCCAACTGCACAGCCCATCAAATGGGAGGCCCTGAAATGTTGCCTGAGAGGGTCGCTCATAAAGCACGGGGCCCGACTCAAGCGAATTAGAACTGAGAAGATTACTGATCTTCTCTCCCAAATCCACAGCTTAGAGACGGCCCACAAACGGACACTCGCACAGCAGACATACGGGGAACTCATTCTAAAAAGACAGGAACTCAAGGGAATATTGAACCAAACCTACAAAAGACAGGCAGAAAAAACTAAATGCTACTACTATAGGGTGTCCAACAAAAGCGGCCGCCCCCTGGCACGCCTGCTCCACCCAAGAACAAACCACACCTATGTCCCCAAAATTAAGACCACCTCCGGGCCAGATACATACAATCCCTCTGAAATCCTGGAGGTGTTCCGGACATATTACGAAAACCTGTATAACCTCAAGGGAAAACTCTCGGACATGGCACCAGACAAACTACAACGGAAAATACATAAATATGTGTCATCCACGGCACTCCCAGCCTTAGGGGAAGCAGACATCGCGACCCTAGAAGCCGAGATAACTGAACAGGAAATCCAAGAGGCCATAAAATCGACCCCAACATCCAAGTGCCCCGGCCCAGATGGATTCACCCCGACCTTCTATAAAACGCTCCAAGACCTACTGACACCCCAACTATGGGCAACTTTTAACTCCATCTCAGATGGCACCAAGTTTGCCCCCCAATCACTAGAAGCACACATAAGTATTCTCCCCAAACCCGGACGAGACCCCACAGTAACTACCAACTATAGACCAATCTCCCTCCTAAACGTCGACATAAAGCTATACTCCAAGATCCTAGCAGACCGCCTGGCCCCCCTACTCCCCTCCATCATCAAAATGGATCAGGTGGGCTTTGTCAAAGGCCGGGAAGCTAGAGACAACACCATCAAGACCCTGCTCCTGATCAACAAAGCCAGAACTCTTAACATACCCCTCAGCATCTTATCGGTAGATGCTGAAAAAGCCTTTGACAGGGTCCACTGGGGCTTCATGGAGGAGACATTAAAACAGATTGGCCTAGGCCCCAGGTTCCTACACAAAATATTATCACTCTACTCCACCCCCTCCGCCAGGGTAAGGGTAAATGGCGTCCTATCAGCCCCCTTCAACATCAGGAACGGGACCAGGCAGGGATGCCCGCTCTCCCCCCTCCTCTACGTAATAGTCATGGAGCACCTAGCCAACGCCATCAGGGATAACGGCAGCATACAGGGCCTACAGACAGACACATCCCACCACAAACTGGCAATGTTCGCCGACGACCTGCTATTGTACATCTCCCAACCGAGGATCTCGATCCCATCGCTATTGAAGGAATTCGAGACATTCGGCTCCTTGAGCAATTTTAAAATCAACTACACCAAATCAGAGGCGCTAAATATAACCCTACCCCCAAAGGAAGTCTCCGCTCTGAAAGATAAATTCCCATTTAAGTGGAAAGCAGAGGCCATTAAATACCTAGGGGTACACATCCCAGCCGACCCATCACAACTCTTCACACTCAACTACCAACCCCTCCTTTCCCAACTTGAAACACGAACATCCACCTACGGCACCCTCCAATTGTCCTGGATGGGAAGGATGAACGTGATTAAAATGGATATACTCCCCCGCATTCTATACATCTTCCAAACAATTCCCATACGCCCACACAGAAACTTCTTCACCAAACTCCAAACTGCCACAAGGAAGTTCATATGGAAAGGGGGGAGACCCAGAGTGAGCATGAAGACCCTAACGACACCAGCCGAATTGGGTGGAGCGGGTCTGCCCGACTTCTTCAATTACTTCCTCGCAACCTCTATGACACGACTACTTGACTGGCAATACAAAACCCAAGCCAAGCAATGGGTAGCCCTGGAACAGGAAAACATAACCACTCCACTACATTACCTCCCATGGATAAACCCCGTAGACCCAAAACAGATCGGCACCCCATCCGACCTCACCATAAGCACACTAAAAACCTGGCAATCGTATGTTAAAGGATCCCCAGTAGGCGAGACAATAGGCCCACTCACCCCCCTCTTCTCAAACCCAGCTTTCCCACCCGGGATGAACAGGAACTCCTTCCTGTGCTGGACAAGCGAAGAGGACGTACGCCTGGGACAGGTACTACACCAAGGCGAAGCACCCTCTTTCGAGTCACTACAGAGTGACTCACCACCCCAGCCAATACGCTGGTACGAGTTCTTCCAGCTTCGATCCTTTATCTCCTCAGCAGCCCAGTCGGCCAAGCTCAGACCCCTCCCATCCCCCATGGAGGAGCTGTTCCAACAGAACTCCCCTCCCACACACCCAGTCTCTGAAATATACCACATCATCGCAAGAGAAAAGGCGACCGGGAGGCGACCCTTCCAGTCAGCCTGGGAAAAGGAGCTGGGGAGGAATCTGTCCACGGCAGACTGGCGGAAAAGCTTCGTATTCACCCGTAAAATGGCAAACACATGTGCAGCCCAGGAGAGAAACTACAAGGTACTATTTAGATGGTACCGCTACCCAGCCAAGCTACATGCTATCTTTCCCTCGGTCTCAGAGATTTGCTGGCGCTGCGGAGCAGACATTGGCACTATGCTCCACATTTGGTGGGAATGCCCCGCTATCAAGAACTTCTGGGAGGGAGTGTTCCGCGCCTACAATCACATAACCAGAAAACAACTGCTTGGCACACCAGAAATGGCACTGCTGTCGGTATACCCAGGAACCACTAAATCCATCAAAAAAGACATCCTGCGGTTCTGCCTATCGGCCGCCCGGTCCGTCATCCCAAGATATTGGAAATCCACACAACAACCTCCCCTGGCGGAGTGGTATGAAGAGATGATGGACATTTTCCGGATGGAGGAACTGGCGGCCGAGAGCACGGGATCAATGGACCTCTTCAATACAGTCTGGGAGGAGTGGATAATGCACTGGTACTCCCCGGACTCCTCCAGATTACTCACACAAGACCCTCCAGACCAGACAGCCCCAGCCTGTGTAAACGACCCAGCACCCCAGACACCCGCCCCCTCAACACCCTCCAAACAGCGGCACTAATCCCCCCCCCCCACCCTCCCCAGACCCTTCGCACCCCTCACCACACACATACCTCACCCAAACCGCCCAATTAGCTCCCCCCCGCCACACTCAACCCACCCAAAGCCCCCCACCCCACACAGAGTCAGTTGCCCGCACAGGCCCCAACACAATCCATCCCGTCAGACACCAATTGGTCACATTACTCACCAGATCGAGCCAAAGCCTAACAACACAAACCAGTTGACAAGGCACCACACATACGACCAACCCAACAAGGCCTCAGACAACGCAATGCCTCTTTACCGGAATACCTCCGCATAGGCAGCCGAGGCAACCAAACAAGCAAACCGACGGTGACCACCACGTCCATGCTTACTACCTCCACACCACCCATGTCAATACCACCCCGAAACCAAATATAGGTTCCCACAGGTAGTAAGGTACAAATCCCATGGAAGAAACGCTGTAAAGACCAACCTACGTCAATAATGTCGGTCCTGCGCGACCAAGTGATCATCCTGAAGTTCTGTAATATACTATATGCATATTTGTACGACCTGTGTATCAATAAAAACAGATTGAACCAAAAAAACGCATCCAAAAATGGATCCGTTTTTTTGTGTGTTTTTTTTTTTGACAGCTCCTGTTCTTCAGCTAAAAACGCAACAGAACAGAAGAGAAAAAAAATGCAGTCTAAATGTAGCCTTAGGGACCCAATAAAGTCTTACTGGCGGCGGAGGATGGTGCCTGGGGCTGTCGCTATGCGGTGGTGGTGATTGCAGAGGGTACCTGGGGCTAGAGCTCTTTGATGGTGGCAATGGCGGCAGGGGACGATGCCTGGGGTTAGCGCTCTGCGGTGGTAGCAGCAGGAGAGGGTGCCTAGAATTGGCGCTCTGTAGTTCCAGTGGCGGAGGAGGGTGCTTGGGGCTGACGCTCTGCGGTGGGGGAGGGTGCCTGGGACTGGTGCTCCTGGGGCACATGCTCAGTGGTGGTGGAGGCAGGGAAGGGTGCCTGGAGCTGGCACTCTGCGGTGGTGGTGGCGGGGAAGGGTGTCTAGACACCTCTTTGGAGCGGTGGGGCGGGTGCCTGGGGTTGGTGCTCCTGCGGCGGAGGAGGGAGCCTGGGGCTGGCGCTCTGTGGTGATGACGGTGGGGGAGAGTGTCTGGAGCTGGTGCTCTGTGGTGGTGGCGGCGGGAGAGGATGCCTGTTATTAGCGCTCTGTGGTGGTGGTGGTGGTGGGGAAGGGTTCCTGGGGCTGGCGCTCTGCGGTGGTGATGACGGCGGGGAGGATGTCTGGAGCTGGTGCTCTGCAGTGGTGGCGGCAGGACAGGATGCCTGTGATTAGCGCTCTGTGGTGGTGGTGGTGGGGAAGGGTTCCTGGGGATGGCGCTCTGCGGTGGTGGCGGCAGGGGGAGGATGCCTGGAGCTGGTGCTCTGCAGTGGTGGCGGCGGCACAGGATGCTTGTAATTAACGCTCTGCGGTGGTGGTGGCGGGGAATGATTCCTGGGGCTGGCGCTCTGTGATGGTAGTGATGGGCAAGGGTTCCTGGGGGCTGGTGCTCTGCAGTGGTAGCAATGGGGAAGGGTTCCTGGGGGCTGGTGCTCTGCAGTGGTAGCAATGGGGAAGGGTTCCTGGGACTGGTGCTCTGCGGTGGTGGCAGCAGGGGATGGTGCTTGGATCAGGCACTCTGCGGTGGTGGCAGCAGGGGAGGGTGCTTGGAGCAGGCACTCTGCGGTGGTGGCGGCGGGGGTGGGTACCTGTGAATAGCGCTCTGTGGTAGTTGCAGCGGGGGAGGGTTCCTGGTGCTGGCGCTTTGCAGTGGTGGTGGCGGCGGGGGAACTGGCACTGGCTAGGGGTATGTGGCTAGTTCTCCGAGTCAGGTTACCTTATGACTCCACCCCATACAGAATACAGTAATATAATGACATCTCTGCACAGGACTCATCACTGATAGGAGAATCCAATTATACAAATTATCAATCTTATCAACGCGATTTTCTCTTCTTTCCCCACTTTTGACCTTTGCGGACACTGTACTGCCGGCAGCAGGTCACATGACCACACAGAGGCCGGGCAGTCACACAGGAAGTGGTGGAGGTGCAATGTTTGCCAAAAATATTGAAAATTTTGAAATTTTGATCTTTGGAATTTTTATTCCGTTAACCCACAGACTTCTATCACACAAAATAGTTCATAGATAACATTTCGCACATGTCTACTTTACATCAGCACAATTTTGGAAACATTTGATTTCCTTAGGAAGTTAGAAGGTTTCAAAGTCCATAATCAATTTCTCATTTTTCCAACATTTTTAGGGACCACATCACATATGATGTGACTTTGAGGGGCCTAAATCACAGAAAGCACCCAAAAGTGACACCATTGCAAAAAGTGCACCCCTCAGACGGCTCAAGAAGATTATTAACCCTTTGAGTGCTTCACAAGAACTAAAGCAATGTGGAAGGTAAAAATGAACATTTTCCTTTTTTTCAACAAAAATGTTACTTTAGCCCCAAATTTTGCATTTTCGCAAGGGTAACCGGAGAAAATGAACCCTAAAATTTATTGTGTAATTTGTCCTGAGTACACTGATGACCAATATGTAGTCGACAACCACTGTTTGGGCACACAGCAGGGCTCGGAAGGGAAGGAGCGACATTTGACTTGTGAAACACAAAATTGTCTGGAATCATTAGCGGACACCATGTCATGTACGGAGAGCCCCTGTGCGCCTAAACAGTGGAAGCCCCCCCACAAGTGACCCTATTTTGGACCCCTTAAGGAATTTATCTAGCTGTGTGGTGAGCACTGTGAACCCTTAGGTGCTTCACAGAATTTTAAAATGTTGAACTGTGAAAGAAAAATAATATTTTTCCTCATAAAAGGTTGTTTTATCCCCAATTTTTTATTTTCAGAAGAGTAACAGGAGAAGATGGACCATACAATTTGTGCATTTTCTCCTGAGTACACTGATACCTCATCTAAGGAGGAAAACAACTATTTGGCCACATGGCAGGGCTAGTAAAGGAAGGAGTGACATTACACTTTTCGAGACAAAAGTTGCTGGAATAGATATGGATGCCATGTCTTGTTTGGAAAGACCCTGATGTGCCTAAAGAGTGACCCCTTCCCTCCCAAGTGACCCCATTTTCAAAACTATACTTTTTAAGGAATTTATCTACATGTCTATATGTGTGGTGAGCACCTTGAACCCCCAGGTGCTTCACAGAATTTTTTAAACATTGAACCGTGAAAACAACAAATCACATTTTTCCAAAAAAAATGTTGTTTTAGCCCCAAATTTTGCATTTTCATAAAACTAACAAGAGAAAATGGACCCTAAAATTTGTTGTGCAATTTGTCCTGAGTTCGTCAATACCCCGTATGTAGTGGAAAACCAATGTTTGGGTGCACAGCAGGGCTCTGAAGGGAAGGAGTGCCGTTTGACTTTTGGAACACGAAATCATCTGGAATGGTTAGCGGATGCTATGTTGCGTTTGCAGAGCCCTGATGTGCCTAAACAGTGGAACCCCACACAATTGACCCCTTCTTGGAAACTAGACCCCTAAAGGAATTTATCTAGATGTGCAGTGAGGACATTGAGCCCCCAGGTGCTTTACAAAAGTTTAAAATGTTGAACCATGAAAATAATAAATCACATTTATTCCAAAAAATTTTGTTTATCCCCAATTTTTACTTTTCACAGGAATAACAGATGAAAATGGATCTCACAATTTGTTGTGCATTTTCTCCTGAGTGCGCTGATACCTTATATAAGGAGGAAGAAAAACTATTTGGCAGTCTTCAAAAGGGAGGGAGCGCGATTACATTTTTCGAAGATAAAATTGGCTGGAAAAGATAGTGGACGACATGTCTTGTTTGGAGAGTCCCGGATGTGCCTAAACAGTGGAAAACCCCAATAAGTGACCCTATTTTGGAAACTAGAGCCCTCAAGGAATTTATCTAGATGTATGATGAACCCCCAGATGCTTCATAGAATTTTATAACTTTGAAAAAAAAAATAAAAAAAATAAAAAATTTTATTTTAGCCTCAAATGTTTTATTTTCATAAGGATAACAGGAAAAATGCACCATACAATTTCTTGTGCAACTTCTGCTAAGTATACTGATACCCCATATGTGCTGGGAAACTAATGTTTTGGTGCACGTTAGGGCTCAGAAGGGAAAAAGCACCATTTCAGTTTTGGAAAGCAAAATCGTCTTGAATTGATAGTGGGTGTCATGTTTGGAGAGCCACATATGTGTCTAAACAGTGGAACTGGGTGCATGGCAGGGCTAAGAAGAGAAGGAGCGCTATTTCGCTTTTGAAATACAAAATTGGCTGGAATAGATAGGTGACACCATGTTGTGTTTCGAGAGCCCCTGATGTGCCTAAACAGTGGAAACCCCACACAAGTGAGAATATTTTGGAAAGTACACCCCTCAAAGCACCTTCTCTAGATGTTTGGTGCACCTTAAACCCCCAGGTCCTTCACAGAATTTTATAAAGTTGACCTGAGAAAATTAAAAAAAATAATTTTTCCCCAACAAAAGGTACTTCGAAACCAATTTTTTCAGTTTCACAAGGTTAACAGAATTGTCACGCTGGGTGCGGTCGGGGTAGCAGGAGCTGGATGAAGGGGATCAGGGGAGCCTGCTACTGGGGTCCCTGGCTCGCCCTGATCTCGAAGGTACCTCTAAAGGTGAGGAGGTTCAAGCCGCCAGCCAAAGTCCCTAAAGCTCCTGAGAAGCCCTAGGCCTAAGCCCCTACCTCCACCCATTGACCACAGAGCTCAGCAACTTCCAAGGGTAAAAAAACACAGCAGCTTCAGATCAGCGTCTGCTCACACCAGGTCACAGTCCAGAAGTGAACTGAATCAGCAACAATAGGTGGATGTGATCTGACCCATTTATGGCCGAGGGTTGGGGAGCAACCAGCCCAGACACACCCCTCAGCTCACCTAAGCATGAATCATATTCATCACATACACCTGCACTCTCAGCTCCCGCTCATTAGCTTCCTCTCTCCACACTGAGAGCAGGGAAAAAAGGCTTCATTTAAATCACAGCACCAGCACTTCCATATCACAAGGCAGTCAATACGTAACAAGAATAAAATAGACATAATTTAAGACAAACTCACCAAAAGCATCAGTATTATGCACCTGTGTTGCCTTTATCATTGGGGCCTGCTGCATCCTCCTAAGTGCATTTGGTATCAGAAGTTTTGTCTGCTTTGATGAGCTTTTCTGAAATTATGTCCTTTTTTATAATTATTTTTTAATATAGTGTTAGGGACCCTTGATGGTGGGTTACGAGCTTGCGTGTTTTGGGCCAAAATATCAGCCAATACCTCCACATTAGCCCACCTAATCTAATAGTATAGGTCTGATCAATAGGCTGCATGCAGACACTCTACATCATACTTGCTTGTGTGACTGACGCCCTATGGATAAGATATAATAGTCTGGCTCAACCAACCAATTAGGTGCTCTAGGGAAAAATTATCCAATGTAGAAAAATAGAATCCCTGGCACACTAGATAAGAAAAGCCGGAGATTTTTAATTTTTTTGGAACTTCTGGACGACCATTAACGTTTCGACCCTACATTGGGTCTTCTTCATGAATGGGTCTTCAGATTATGAAGTGTGATCATGTATTTTAGCAAGGTATGCCAACCGTGGTTATTTCCTGGCAGGCTGTATACTGTTTTACAGGCTTGTATAGCTGGTGTAGGGGAGGTAATAGAG
>JARQOC010002761.1:0-22100 GCA_033576535.1 Allobates femoralis | reverse complement strand
AAATTCTTCATTGTTCACCACATTTAGCAGTTTAAAGAAGTTGAACATCTGATGGATCAGACAAGCTACACAGTACACAAGACTTAATGCATACATTAATAAAACCAAAAAGAAAGTTAATCACCTCATAAAGAAACACTTGATCTTTCGAGGATCTGACCACTTTCTAATGTTTAGTGTTGCAAATAGATGATGTCAATAACTTCTTAATCTGTCTCTCCACATTCCATTATTAGCAAATTAGGCTACTGGACATTTTAGCCATGGTGACATATTCTTCCATTGTCTCACCCATTAAGCCATTCTTAAAGAAGTTGAAACCTGATGGTTCTGAAACTTCAACACACGAAGGAAGAGACTTGCCATGCACTATTGACAAGTTGGTAAATATTCTAAACCATCAGGACACAGAATAATTTAACAACATGTATGTTAGCCATCAGGGCATGGACACATGGTGATAAAAAACCAGCCTCCTCCAACCCTTTCAGCTGGCCATTCCATCTCCAAAATTGGTGCATTTTTCACACCAATATTATATATTATATGGGATAAGAAACAATAAAGCACCCGATGGTTCAGAAAATCCAACACAGTTCAGAAAAAACTAATACCTTCTTCAAAAAAACAAAAGGAAAATAAACGCACCTTATAAGTGGGAATTTGATCTTAAGGAAGATTTGGCCACTCTCTAAGGGCAAGTTGTGCCAATAGATGATGTCCAGAAATGCCAAATCTGCCTCACCTCTTTCCAGCATTTGTGAATTGTGCTACTGGCCTTTTACCCATTGATGAGAAATTCTTGAAATGTGTCACCACATTTAGCCAGTTTAAAGAAGTTGAACATCTGATGGATCAGACAAGCCTACACAGTACACAAGACTTAATGCATACATTAATAAAACCAAAAAGAAAGTTAAATCACCTCATAAAGAAACACTTGATCTTTCCGAGGATCTGACCACTTTCTAATGTTTAGTGTTGCAAATAGATGATGTCAATAACTCTTCAATCTGTCTCTCCACATTCCATTATTAGCAAATTAGGCTACTGGACATTTTAGCCATTGGTGACATATTCTTCCATTGTCTCACCCTATTAAGCCATTCTTAAAGAAGTTGAACACCTGATGGTTCTGAAACTTCAACACACGAAGGAAGAGACTTGCCATGCACTTATTGACAAGTTGTGTAAATATTCTAAACCATCAGGACACAGAATAATTTAACAACATGTATCTTAGCCATCAGGGCATGGACACATGGTGATAAAAAATCCAGCCTCCTCCAACCCCTTTCAGCTGGCCATTCCATCTCCAAAATTGGTGCATTTTTCACACCAATATTATATATTATATGGATAAGAAACAATAAAGCATACCCGATGGTTCAGAAAATCCAAACACAGTTCAGAAAAACTAATACCTTCTTCAAAAAAAAACAAAGGAAAATAAACGCACCTTATTAGTGGGAATTTGATCTTAAGGAAGATTTGGCCACTCTCTAAGGGCAAGTTGTGCCAATAGATGATGTCCAGAAATGCCTAAATTCTGTCTCTCCTCTTTCCAGCATTTGTGAATTGTGACTACTGGCACATTACCATTGATGAGAAATTTTCCACTTGTCTCACACCATTTAGCCAGTTTAAAGAAGTTCGAACATCTGATGGATCAGACAAGCCTACACAGTACACAAGACTTAATGCATACATTAATAAAACCAAAAAGAAAGTTAAATCACCTCATAAAGAAACACTTGATCTTTTCGAGGATCTGACCACTTTCTAATGTTTAGTGTTGCAAATAGATGATGTCAATAACTTCTTAAATCTGTCTCTCCACATTCCATTATTAGCAAATTAGGCTACTGGACATTTTAGCCATTGGTGACATATTCTTCCATTGTCTCACCCCATTAAGCCATTCTTAAAGAAGTTGAACACCTGATGGTTCTGAAACTTCAACACACGAAGGAAGAGACTTGCCAAAGCACTTATTGACAAGTTGGTAAATATTCTAAACCATCAGGACACAGAGAATAATTTAACAACATGTATCTTAGCCATCAGGGCATGGACACATGGTGATAAAAATCCAGCCTCCTCCAACCCTTTCAGCTGGCCATTCCATCTCCAAAATTGGTGCATTTTTCACACCAATATTATATATTATATGGGATAAGAAACAATAAAGCACCCGATGGTTCAGAAAATCCAACACAGTTCAGAAAAACTAATACCTTCTTCAAAAAAAACAAAAGGAAAATAAACGCACCTTATAAGTGGGAATTTGATCTTAAGGAAGATTTGGCCACTCTCTAAGGGCAAGTTGTGCCAATAGATGATGTCCAGAAATGCCTAATTCTGTCTCTCCTCTTTCTAGCATTTGATCGGACATCTGCACTTTGATCGGACACTCTGCACTTTGAACGGACACTTGCACCTGGATCGGACACTCTACACTTTGATCGGACACTCTGCACACTGGTCCGATGCTCTTCCCCCTGGTCGGGTATTCTGTACCCTGGTCCGACACTCTGCACCCTGGTCCGACACTCTGCACCCTGGTCCGACACTCTGCACCCTGGTCCGGACACTTTGCTCCCTGTTCCGACACTCTGCACCCTGAACCGACATTCTGCACCCTGGTCCGACACCCTGCACCCAGGTTCAGAATATCCAACACAGTTCAGAAAAACTAATACCTTCTTCAAAAAAACCAAAAGGAAAATAAACGCACCTTATAAGTGGGAATTTGATCTTAAGGAAGATTTGGCCACTCTCTAAGGGCAAGTTGTGCCAATAGATGATGTCCAGAAATGCCAAAATCTGCCTCACCTCTTTCCAGCATTTGTGAATTGTGCTACTGGCCTTTTACCCATTGATGAGAAATTCTTGAAATGTGTCACCACATTTAGCCAGTTTAAAGAAGTTGAACATCTGATGGATCAGACAAGCCTACACAGTACACAAGACTTAATGCATACATTAATAAAACCAAAAAGAAAGTTAAATCACCTCATAAAGAAACACTTGATCTTTCCGAGGATCTGACCACTTTCTAATGTTTAGTGTTGCAAATAGATGATGTCAATAACTACTTAAATCTGTCTCTCCACATTCCATTATTAGCAAATTAGGCTACTGGACATTTTAGCCATTGGTGACATATTCTTCCATTGTCTCACCTATTAAGCCATTCTTAAAGAAGTTGAACACCTGATGGTTCTGAAACTTCAACACACGAAGGAAGAGACTTGCCATGTCACTAATTGACAAGTTGGTAAATATTCTAAACCATCTGGACAC
Source organism: Allobates femoralis (assembly GCA_033576535.1). Lineage (NCBI taxonomy): Eukaryota > Metazoa > Chordata > Amphibia > Anura > Aromobatidae > Allobates > Allobates femoralis. The sequence continues at coordinate 18,794 of JARQOC010002761.1, read as the reverse complement.
AGAGAATAATTTAACAACATGTATGTTAGCCATCAGGGCATGGACACATGGTGATAAAAAATCCAGCCTCCTCCAACCCCTTTCAGCTGGCCATTCCATCTCCAAAATTGGTGCATTTTTCACACCAATATTATATATTATATGGGATAAGAAACAATAAAGCACCCGATGGTTCAGAAAATCCAACACAGTTCAGAAAAACTAATACCTTCTTCAAAAAAAACCAAAGGAAAATAAACGCACCTTATTAGTGGAATTTGATCTTAAGGAAGATTTGGCCACTCTCTAAGGGCAAGATGTGCCAATAGATGATGTCCAGAAATGCCTAAATCTGTCTCTCCTCTTTCAGCATTTGTGAATTGTGCTACTGGCCTTTTACCCATTGATGAGAAATTCTTCCATTGTCTCACCACATTTAGCCAGTTTAAAGAAGTTCAACATCTGATGATCAGACAAGCCTACACAGTACACAAGACTTAATGCATACATTATAAAACCAAAAAGAAAGTTAATACCTCATAAGAAACACTTGATCTTTTCGAGGATTGACCACTTTCTAATGTTTAGTGTTGCAAATAGATGATGTCAATAACTCTTAAATCTGTCTCTCCACATTTCCATTATAGCAAATTAGGCTACTGGACATTTTAGCCATTGGTGACATATTCTTCCATTGTCTCACCATTAAGCCATTCTTAAGAAGTTGAACACCTGATGGTTCTGAAACTTCAACACACGAAGGAAGGACTTGCAAAGCACTATTGACAAGTTGGTAAATATTCTAAACCATAGGACACAGAATAATTTAACAACATGTATGTTAGCCATCAGGCATGGAACATGGTGATAAAAATCCAGCCTCCTCCAACCCTTTCAGCTGGCCATTCCATCTCCAAAATTGGTGCATTTTTCACACCAATATTATATATTATATGGGATAAGAAACAATAAAGCACCCGATGGTTCAGAAAATCCAACACAGTTCAGAAAAACTAATACCTTCTTCAAAAAACAAAAGGAAATAAAGCACCTTATAAGTGGGATTGATCTTAAGAAGATTGGCCACTCTCTAAGGGCAAGTTGTGCCAATAGATGATGTCCAGAAATGCTATTCTGTCTCTCCTCTTTCTAGCATTTGATCGGACACTCTGCACTTTGATGGACACTCTGCCTTTGAACGGACACTCTGCACCTGGATCGGACACTCTACACATGGTTCCGATGCTCTTCCCCTGTGGGTATTCTGTACCCGGTCGACACTCTGCACCCTGTCCGACACTCTGCACCCTGGTCGACACTCTGCACCTGGTCCGGACACTTTGCTCCCTGTTCGACACTTGCACCCTGAACCGACATTCTGCACTGGTCCGACACCTGCACCAGGTTCGAATATCCAACACAGTTCAGAAAACTAATACTTCTTCAAAAAAACAAAAGGAAAAAAACGCACTTATAAGTGGGAATTGATCTTAAGGAAGATTTGGCCACTCTCTAAGGGCAAGTTGTGCAATAGATGATGTCCAGAAATGCCAAAATCTGCCTCACCTCTTCCAGCATTTGTGAATTGTGCTACTGGCTTTTACCATTGATGAAAATTCTAATGTTACCACATTTAGCCAGTTTAAAGAAGTTGAACATTGATGGATCAGACAAGCCTACACAGTACACAAGACTTAATGCATACATTAATAAAACCAAAAAGAAAGTTAAATCACCTCATAAAGAAACACTTGATCTTTCGAGGATTGACCACTTTCTAATGTTTAGTTTGCAAATAGATGATGTCATAACTACTTAAATCTGTCTCTCCACATTCCATTATAGCAAATTAGGCTACTGGACATTTTAGCATTGGTGACATATTCTTCCTTGTCTCACCCTATTAAGCCATTCTTAAAGAAGTGAACACCTGATGGTTCTGAAACTTCAACACACGAAGGAAGAGACTTGCCATGTCACTAATTGACAAGTGGTAAATATTCTAAACATCTGGACACAGAGAATAATTTAACAACATGTATGTTAGCATCAGGGATGGACACATGGTGATAAAAAATCCAGCCTCCTCCACCCCTTTCAGCTGGCCATTCCATCTCCAAATTGGTGCATTTTTCACACCAATATTATATATTATATGGATAAGAAACAATAAAGCACCGATGGTTCAGAAAATCCAACACAGTTCAGAAAAACTAATACCTTCTTCAAAAAAAAACCAAAGGAAAATAAACGCACTTATTGTGGGAATTTGATCTTAAGGAAGATTTGGCCACTCTCTAAGGGCAAGATGTGCCAATAGATGATGTCCAGAAATGCCTAATCTGTCTCTCTCTTTCCAGCATTTGTGAATTGTGCTACTGCCTTTTACCCATTGATGAGAAATTTTCCATGTTCACCAATTTAGCCAGTTTAAAGAAGTTAACATCTGATGGATCAGAAAGCCTACACAGTACACAAGACTTAATGCATACATTAATAAAACCAAAAAGAAAGTTAATCACTCATAAAGAAACACTTGATCTTTCGAGGATCTGACACTTTCTAATGTTTGTGTTGCAATAGATGATGTCAATAACTTCTTAAATCTGTCTCTCCACATTCCATTATTAGCAATTAGGCTACTGGACATTTTAGCCATTGGTGACATATTCTTCCATTGTCTCACCCATTAGCATTCTTAAAGAAGTTGAACACTGATGGTTCTGAAACTTCAACACACGAGGAAGAGACTTGCCAGCACTATTGACAAGTTGTAAATATTCTAACCATCGGACACAAGAATATTAACAACATGTATTTAGCCATCAGGGCATGGACACATGGTGATAAAAAACCAGCCTCCTCCAACCCTTTCAGCTGGCCATTCCATCTCCAAAATTGGTGCATTTTTCACACCAATATTATATATTATATGGGATAAGAAACAATAAAGCACCCGATGGTCAGAAAATCCAACACGTTCGAACAACTATCCTTCTTCAAAAATACCAGGAATAACGCACTTTAATGGGCATTTGATCTTAAGGAATTGGCCACTTCTAAGGCAAGTTGGCCAATAGATGATTCAGAAATGCCAAATTGTCCCCTTTCTGATTTGATCGGACACTCTGCACTTGATGGACACTCTATTTGACGGCATTGCACTGGATCGGTCACTCTCACTTTGTCGGCACTCTTCCTGGTCGATGCATTCCCCTGGTCGGTATTCTGTACCCTGGTCAGAACTTGCACCTGGTCGAACTGCACCGTCCGAACTTGCACTGTCGAAACTTGCACTTTCCTCATGACCTTGAACCGAATTCTGCACCTGTGACACCTGCAACAGTTCAGAATATCACACAGTTTCAAACTAATATTAAGAATTACAAGGAATGCACTTATATGGAATTTGATTTAAGAAGATTTGCACTCTCTAAGGGCAAGTTGCCAATAGATGATTCCAGAAATGCTAAATCGAACTTCTTCCAAGCATTTGAATTGACTACTGACTTACAATTGATATAAATCTTCATGTTCAGCAATTTGTCCAGTTTAAAGACTTCAACTTCAGCATCGCACCTACATGGTACAAATTAATGCATACATTAATAAACCATAAAAACAGTTAAATCACTATAAAGAAACACTTGATCATTTCCGAGGATCTGACACTTTCTAAATGTTTAGTTTGCAATAGATGATTAATAACTTTAAAATCTGTCTCACATATATTACAAATTAGTACTGGACATTTTAGCATTGGTGACAATTCTTCCATTGTCCTCCCTATTAAGCCATTCTTAAAGAAGTTGAACACTGTGGTTCGAAACTTACACACAAGGAAGAAATTGCCGTACTAATTGACAAGTTGGTAAATATTCTAAACCATCTGGACACAGAGAATAATTTAACAACTGTATGTTAGCCTACAGGGCATGGACACATGGTGATAAAAAATCCAGCTCCTCCAACCCTTTCATGGCCATTCCATCTCCAAAATTGGTGCATTTTTCACACCAATATTATATATTATATGGGATAAGAAACAATAAGCACCCGATGGTTCAGAAAATCCAACACAGTTCAGAAAAACTAATACCTCTTCAAAAAAAACAAAGGAAAATAAACCACCTTATAGTGGGAATTTGATCTTAAGGAAGATTTGGCCACTTCTAAGGGCAAGATGTGCCAATAGATGATGTCCAGAAATGCCTAAATCATGTCTTCCTCTTTCCAGCATTATAGAATTGTGTACTGGCCTTTTACCCATTGATGAGAAATTCTTCCATTGTCTCACACATTTAGCCAGTTTAAAGAAGTTCAACATCTGATGGATCAGACAAGCCTACACAGTACACAGACTTATGCATACATTAATAAAACCAAAAAGAAAGTTAATCACCTCATAAAGAAACATTTGAATCTTTTCGAGGATCATGACCACTTTCTAATGTTTTATGTTGCAAATAGATGATGTCAATAACTTTTAAATCTGTCTCTCCACATTCCATTATTAGCAAATTAGGCTACTGGACATTTTGCCATTGGTGACATATTCTTCATTGTCTCACCCCATTAAGCCATTCTTAAAGAAGTTGAACACCTGATGGTTCTGAAACTTCAACACACGAAGGAAGAACTTGCCAAAGCACTTATTGACAAGTTGGTAAATATTCTAAACCATCAGGAACAGAGTAATAATTTAACAACATGTATTTAGCCATCAGGGCATGGAACATGGTGATAAAAATCCAGCCCTCCAACCCTTTCAGCTGGCCATTCCATCTCCAAAATTGGTGCATTTTTCACACCAATATTATATATTATATGGGATAAGAAACAATAAAGCACCCGATGGTTCAGAAAATCCAACACAGTTCAGAAAAACTAATACCTTCTTCAAAAAAAACAAAAGGAAAATAAACGCACCTTATAAGTGGGAATTTGATCTTAAGGAAGATTTGGCCACTCTCTAAGGGCAAGTTGTGCCAATAGATGATGTCCAGAAATGCCTAATTCTGTCTCTCCTCTTTCTAGCATTTGATCGGACACTCTGCACTTTGATCGGACACTCTGCACTTTGATCGGACACTCTGCACTTTGAACGGACACTGTGCACCTGGATCGGACACTCTACACTTTGATCGGACACTCTGCACACTGGTCCGATGCTCTTCCCCCTGGTCGGGTATTCTGTACCCTGGTCCGACACTCTGCACCCTGGTCCGACACTCTGCACCCTGGTCCGACACTCTGCACCCTGGTCCGGACACTTTGCTCCCTGTTCCGACACTCTGCACCCTGAACCGACATTCTGCACCCTGGTCCGACACCCTGCACCCAGGTTCAGAATATCCAACACAGTTCAGAAAAACTAATACCTTCTTCAAAAAAACCAAAGGAAAATAAACGCACCTTATAAGTGGGAATTTGATCTTAAGGAAGATTTGGCCACTCTCTAAGGGCAAGTTGTGCCAATAGATGATGTCCAGAAATGCCAAAATCTGCCTCACCTCTTTCCAGCATTTGTGAATTGTGCTACTGGCCTTTTACCCATTGATGAGAAATTCTTGAAATGTGTCACCACATTTAGCCAGTTTAAAGAAGTTGAACATCTGATGGATCAGACAAGCCTACACAGTACACAAGACTTAATGCATACATTAATAAAACCAAAAAGAAAGTTAAATCACCTCATAAAGAAACACTTGATCTTTCCGAGGATCTGACCACTTTCTAATGTTTAGTGTTGCAATAGATGATGTCAATAACTACTTAAATCTGTCTCTCCACATTCCATTATTAGCAAATTAGGCTACTGGACATTTTAGCCATTGGTGACATATTCTTCCATTGTCTCACCCTATTAAGCCATTCTTAAAGAAGTTGAACACCTGATGGTTCTGAAACTTCAACACACGAAGGAAGAGACTTGCCATGTCACTAATTGACAAGTTGGTAAATATTCTAAACCATCAGGACACAGAGAATAATTTAACAACATGTATGTTAGCCATCAGGGCATGGACACATGGTGATAAAAAATCCAGCCTCCTCCAACCCCTTTCAGCTGGCCATTCCATCTCCAAAATTGGTGCATTTTTCACGACCAATACTTCCTCACTCAAGTACTTATTATGCCCGATCAAGGGACAAGAACCAAATAAAGCACCCGATTGGTTTCCATGGTAAAATCCAACACAGTTCAGAAAAACTAATACCTTCTTCAAAAAAAACAAAGGAAAATAAACGCACCTTATTAGTGGGAATTTGATCTTAAGGAAGATTTGGCCACTCTCTAAGGGCAAGATGTGCCAATAGATGATGTCCAGAAATGCCTAAATCTGTCTCTCCTCTTTCCAGCATTTGTGAATTGTGCTACTGGCCTTTTACCCATTGATGAGAAATTCTTCCATTGTCTCACCACATTTAGCCAGTTTAAAGAAGTTGAACATCTGATGGATCAGACAAGCCTACACAGTACACAAGACTTAATGCATACATTAATAAAACCAAAAAGAAAGTTAAATCACCTCATAAAGAAACACTTGATCTTTTCGAGGATCTGACCACTTTCTAATGTTTAGTGTTGCAAATAGATGATGTCAATAACTTCTTAAATCTGTCTCTCCACATTCCATTATTAGCAAATTAGGCTACTGGACATTTTAGCCATTGGTGACATATTCTTCCATTGTCTCACCCTATTAAGCCATTCTTAAAGAAGTTGAACACCTGATGGTTCTGAAACTTCAACACACGAAGGAAGAGACTTGCCATGTCATTTAAATTGACAAGTTGGTAAATATTCTAAACCATCAGGACACAGAATAATTTAACAACATGTATCTTAGCCATCAGGGCATGGACACATGGTGATAAAAAATCCAGCCTCCTCCAACCCCTTTCAGCTGGCCATTCCATCTCCAAAATTGGTGCATTTTTCACACAATATTATATATATATATGGGATAAGAAACAATAAAGCACCCGATGGTTCAGAAAATCCCAACACAGTTCAGAAACTAAATACCTTCTTCAAAAAAAAACAAAAGGAAAATAAACGCACCTTATAGTGGGAATTTGATCTTAAGGAAGATTGGCCACTCTCTAAGGCAATTGTGCCAATAGATGATGTCCGAAATGCCTAACTCTCTCCTCTTCCAGCATTTGTGAATTGTCTACTGGCCTTTACCATTGATGAGAAATTCTTTGTCTCACCACTTTAGCCATTTAAAGTAGTTGAACTCTGATGGAAGACAAGCCACCAGTACACACTTAATGCATACATTAATAAACCAAAAATAAAGTTAAATCACTCATAAAAAAACACTTGATCTTTCGGGATTGACCACTTTCTAATGTTTAGTGTTGCAAATAATGATGTCAATAATTTTAAATCTTCTCTCCAATTCCTTATAGCAATAGGCTACTGGCATTTAGCCTTGTGACTATCTTCCTTGTCTCCCCTATTAAGCCATTCTTAAGAGTTGACACTGATGGTTCTGAAATCAACACACAAGAAGGACTTGCATGTCCAATTGACAGTGGTAAATATTCTAACCATGGCACAGAGATAATTTAACAACATGTATGTTAGCCATCAGGGATGGACAAGGTGATAAAAATCCAGCCTCCTCCACCCTTCACTGCCATCCATCTCCAAATTGTGCATTTTTCAACAAATTATATATTATTGGGATAGAAACAATAAGCCCGATGTTCAGAAAATCCAACACAGTCAGAAAACTAATACCTTCTTCAAAAAACAAAGGAAACACTCTTCGAAATTTACTCTTAAAGAAATACCCATAGATTAAGGAATTGATCAAGCAAAGTAAAAGTCATAATCAAATTATCCTCATGAATGTCTCGCCTTTTATTGTGAATAGTTGTCAAAATCATTGTAACATCTATACAAAGCTCATAAGCTTGTCATAATCCTATTAACCATTAAAACTTGATTGAGGTCTGACTCAAGTTGTATATGCAATTAAATTTCTACCACCAAAATTACAGATTTAGCATGTGACTTAATCACCATAACCTTTAGTGACACCTGGTGATTCAACAAAAAAATTGATAAATGAAGTTCAATCAACACGAAAAACATCTTTCAAACAACAGGAAAAAAACCCCTATAATTAGTCCATCTCAAGGGCATTCCAATATATTTAAATGAAATCCCCTTCAATATCAACTACTTAAAACAGAAATCATTAGAATGATAGGAGACCCTAAAAATTTGCAAGTTCCAAAATCCTCCTTGATTATGCACTTTAATGTGGACTATTCACTTTAACCATTATATTGAATTAGGACGACAGCCAGTACATTTCATTACAAAATTCTAAAGAACTGATTTCGAACTACACAAGTGTTGCATACAATAAATTATCTCATCAAACAATACAGTTAGCTGGGAATTATATCACTTTACTGTGATCTCTATGTGATTCACCAAAATATCAATTGTCATACCAGCGTTGTATGCCAGGGCAGCATGGAAATGCTCCAACCTTGCTGCACCATTTGATCAAAATAAATACTTTATAAGAAAACTAAAGCCATTAAATCCACACAGCTTCAAACTAAATCTCTTAACAAAATACCCCTTAGTAGATTGATGAGTGCACTCAGCAAGCATGATATTCAAACCAAATCTCCTAATTTGGATACCATTAATTTTATGTTCATATATATTACATGGTTCACACTTAACATTAGATCTTAAAATTATTACCCATAGAAATTAGAGGTCTACTTCACGGAAATGATGTCATAATAATTGTATCTTCTAAAAAGAATTACATTCATACAGCACATAACCTTAATACTTTCTAAATCACACAAAAATTATATTAATGGTAACTAAACCGGAACAATTAAAAAAAATACCTCAACAAGGAAAAAACGCACTTTAGGATTATCTTAAATGGCATTACAATTAATATATGAGAATAACCTGTTCTCCAATTGAATTACCTTAAAAGGAATCCATCTAAAGTTAAAGATTGACTCTAGAATCATAGATATCACTAATACCTTCATTAGACTGCTTAATTGAATTATGTATTTAAGTAATTTAATTGTTCAACTCCTACATTAGCATATATTACCAGTATCTCTAATCTTTTAGATTGACATATGTTTATTCAAAAGAGAATTCTTACCTTACATATATAATTAGGAGGAATAATTTAATTTGTACATAGCCATTAAATACCATTCTGCTCACCAAAAGGATTCCACATTTATTGGAAAAAAACAAGCACGATTAAACAGTTCAAATCAAAAAAAAAAATCCACTTAGTGGATTTTAAATTTGCCATTACAATTTATATTGAGAATCAATCCCTTCAATAATTGATCTTTTCATAAAATAATCACTTTAAGTAATTGTCTAGGATGCACTCAAGCAATTCATAATAAACCAATTTATCTTTTGATTACTACATTGCATTTATCGCACCTCGTACTTTGATGGTACTGTGCATCTAGATTGACCTCTATAACGACTCTCAACTGTATTTCCGTTACTTACCTGCGAAACTCTCACGGTCAATTGATCCCGAACCTGTCCACACCTGCCCCACCCTGGTTTTCGAATTTGCCCTGTTTGCATCTGGCAAACGAATCTCAAACGGAACCGATTAGAAACGCATAAAACCAATTCAAACCAAGTACACATTGGATTTGATCTTAAGATGAATTCTGTCAATTTTCGATAAATGCTTTCACATACAATCTTACTTATAAAAATTCACCATAGAAGTTAACATTAGTATTTGAAATCATATCTTATTAATTATAAAAAAGTAATTTGATGATTTCATTGCCACTTAAGTTTAAAAGTTAACTTTTCTGCTCCAAAGAATTGCTCTACATTATATTAACTTCACTATAACCATTTAGAGGACAGGTAAACACCCAATCTGCATCTCAATTGGTATTACCAAAATATATAAAATAACGGCATAAAGTAAAAACTACCTTTCCACACCAAATGCTTTAATTATTTAAGGAGATACCCAGCAATCAAAATTCAGAACTATCTTTCACAGATAGCTATGGTAACTAGAATTTCCATTCTAACATGAAGATACAGTAAGCCTCTCCAGATATACTTTACCAAGATATCTCAACATTGTAGATGACTTATAAGTCAATAGATATCTTATCCAAATTACACTTAGACACTTGTTAGTGACTTTTATTGTCATATAATTCTTAATCCACTTTGATTCACGGTTCCTTGACATTTTCTACCTAAGAAATTAAATGTTGCTCACAAGAGAATCCACCTACTGATATCCAAGGGATTTTAACAAATTATTTAGAAGAACATGGTTAAACCACCAATCAGATTCTCAAAACATACATTATTGATAACTAGATTCAACAACAGTTGACATTTAAAAAACAAGTACTTAGTTGATTGATGGCAATTTGATTCATAATAGCAGAATGAATTCGTGCCACTTTCAATTTAACAATCTGAATTTTCGCACTCTGCATTCAACAATGTCCTAAGAAACTAACTTGATCATCTCTAATTTCTCCTATGCTCCTTCCATGGCGTATCTAAACGGTTCCACTCTTAATGTCCGCACTTTGCCACCTGTCACTTCCTGGTCCGGGACACTTGTCCTGTTCGACCTCGACCTGAAGACACCCTGGTCCAACCCTGACACTCAGAAACACAATTCAAATCATCAACAAGAAAAACTATGTCTTTTTAGAGATGGCTAGGCTTCATGATGAGAAATCCATTCTCCCTTCCATTGAATGCTTGGTAACAGTAAACTTATGTAATTAATAAAGAGAAACTTGAACACACCAGACAACTTTTTATCAAGAGTTACTCATACCATCTTTAGAACATGTATTAGTGAATTCATTCACTTAACTTCTTAAAATTGAACACTATGGCTGATAAAGCCTCCACCTTCATTATTAATGCAAAATATTAATTATTTGTAGATACACGGTTAAATCCCTCAATATCTTCAACCAAGATACCATTATTATATGATAAGAATCACCCAGTCAGAATCCAAAAGTTCAAACTATCTCTTCCAGATAGATTTATGGTTACTGAATTTCTCTAGCAGTTTAATGAAATCATGTAAGCTCCCTTCACAGAATGTATTACCAAGAAATTCCTTACAACATGATTAGATTGAAATTAAGTATACAAGATTAATCATTAACAAATTATCATAGATTACTTTCCGTACCTTTTATTATGTTCATATTAACTTCTTAATGTCATTCTTGAAATAACACAAAGGTCTTCTTCATTGATATTACCATCTAAAATAACATTGTTCACAGGAGGACTGTATAAAATATCTAAACCTCGCAATAAATGTATTCCATAGATGATGGAAAACACCCATCACATCAAAAATTCTTTTAACAAAATAGATTAATGAGATTTAGAATCACATGAATTCCTAAACAGAATCCACTTTTGATTCTAGATTTGATCGAATTGCATATAGGACCTTCTTTGATACATCTAATGATCGGACACTCACATTTACATATTCCAACTTCATCTTTTTGGTATTCTGTACCCTGGTCGACTCTCACTGTTGACCATCTGCACCGGCTCAACTTTGCGGCACGGGCTCTGTAAATCTACCCTGACGTTCTACTGTCCGGATGCCATAGACATAACCGAATTCGAAATGTAGACTTTGATTATTAGATGATTTAATGAGCAATATGATGTCGAATCAACGTTCCTACATTAACAGGTACTAATTATTGTCACATTTGCCATTTAAGAATTCATAGATTCAGAAGCTAAAGCCTTAGCATTTTAAAATCTTACCCTAGAAAATTATTTCACACATTAGTTTAAATAGTTAAACTTATCGCTCACATCCATTATAAATTATAATTAATTACATCTCCTGTTACCTCATTTAGGTTAATGAGTCAAACTTCATGCTCATCATATTGAAATGTATATTACCATGACAATTCATGTTACAAAGCTAAAGTAAACAGTCCTCCAGGATTCCTAATTGATTTAATATTAATAGGAAAATAACACATGTAAACAACAAGTAAAAATACATAGCTTATAATGGGATTTCTAAAATTATTTAGGGAAGCAAAAGACGATCAATCCTTCACAATTTCACACGGAAAGCATCGAGAATGGCCTAGAATATATTATGACCACCTTTTATGGTAATTGTTAAGGAAATTACCACTCTAAAGGCAGTTAAGATGTCAAATGCTAAAATTTTCTCCCAAAATTTTTATGCTTTACCTTGATAGAAATTCCCATTCAAAACCTTTCCTTTAATTTTGTAAAATCTGTTGAAAAATCACAGTACAACTTTTGCAACTTAAAACAAAAAATTAAATCACCATAGAAACTTGTCTTTCACTAACTTTAATTGTTTAAATAGTGTCAAATTAAATCTCCAATTCCATTCAACAATTGTTGGACATTTACCATTGGAATTTTCCACTATTTACATCTTAAGAAGAACATAGGTTTAAACTCAACCACAAGAGAACTTGCCTTATCACAATGCAATTGAAATATTTAAACACTATAAGAAAATTTACAAGAGATTAGCATCCAAGGCAATGTGAAAAAAATTTCTCCAAAACCATAAACTGCCTCCTTTCCAATTTGTGATTTCACGCATTTACCATTATGAATTGTAAACAATAAGACCGATGTTAAAAATAACCATTAAGATAGAACCTTCCAAAAAACCCAAAAGGGAAAATTAATGACCTAATAAGTGAATTTAAAGGAAATTGACCCCGAAGCACCAGTTTAATTATTTTTAAAATACCAATTCAATCTCTAAATTACACATCGTCCATTATGAAACACTATTTTACTTGGAAATTTATGTCCCTATTGATCTTAATTAAACACCATGGTCAAACTTCCTCTCCGGAGGTTCTTCCTAACATTTGAAAATTTCAAACCACCTTCGAATTCACACGAGGGACCATGTCTTCAGGAAATGAAAACAATCAGCCTTCAACCCTTTCAGCTGCATTCCCAAATTGTGATAACCAACCAATATTAATCACCTATAGAATTGCTTTAGTTACCACTTATAAGGTTGTAAAAACAGGGAAATCCAAAATGTCTAAAATCCACTTTTAGAAATGCACGGCATTTACCATTGTGAGAATTATTAAAGTCCCCATTCTTTTAAAAGTAACACGTTTCAAAACCTAAACAAAAAAAAGCACTTTAATGGAATTTACTTAAGAAGATTTGATTCTAAGCATTCATGTAAGAGTTAATACCATTAGTCTATCTTCAATTAAGGGCCTTCTTTACAATTAAAATTTCTTATTCACCATTTAGCTCGGAATCTTGCAACATATGATAAAACACACAATAACACTTAAATTTAAAACACAATTTAATCACCCATGAAGAACTTGTCATTTCCCGATCTGACCAGTTCTATGTTAAGTTTGACACGGCATGATTAAAACTTAAATGGCAATCATTGAAAATTGGTACAAAACCTTGGCCAATTCTCATGCTACCATTAGCCATTTTAAGAATACACTATGGTTAAAAACAACATAAGCGGCTTGCCACACAAGTTGAATTTAATAATCTAAAAAAGACCAAGAAATATTTAACCCTATAGTGGAATTTGACATCAGTGGCACTGTAAAAGCCAGGGCCCCAACCCTTAGTGCCATAACCTAAATCTGTTTCTTTTTTCCCAGCAATATAATTATTATGGGCATAAAAAATAAAATCCCATGGTTCAGAAATCAAAAATTAGAAAAACTAATATTTCAAAAAACAACAGAAAAAACGCACCTTATATGGGAATATTATTAAGGAAGATTTGCCCACAAGGGCAATTGTGCCAATGATGATGTGAAAATGCTAATTTGTCTCTCCCATCCTTGTTGATTTTATGCTTTCACATTTAAATATTACTCCATTTTAGCCATTTAATTTTCTGTGCACCCATTACCACTTATGAAAATTAAACCATAAGTAAACTCACCACAAAAAAGACTTTCCAGACTGACCATTGTAATTTTCTAAAACATGGACACAGAAATTTTAACATATTTAGCATAGGCTGGACAGCATGGTGACAATTTTTCCACCCTTCCATCTTCAAATTCCCTTTCAATTAAACAATGGGAGTCCATAAATGACGTTGGTTCAAACCATAGCTCACAAATAATTTAAAAATTAGCACATAAGGGTGATAAATTAGCCGTAAAAATTTCAATTGTACCAATTTCTCTTATACTATGGTTCACCACGATCAAATACCCTGAATCGGCAACATGACAACTGGAAAACATTAAGTCTTATCATCTCGTGGACACTAGTATTGGCAGAACAATTTCCCTCAACACTTCGAAAACTTACCTTCTTCAAAAACCAAATTAACCACCTAAAGGAATTATTAGAAATTCTATAGTTATAAAAATTAAAAACAAAATTTCTCTTAAGAAATTGATTTGGACTCTTTTAACATTGTGAGAGATATTCCAAAGAATCCATTAAACCCTTTTAACATTTGTACATTCTGATGGCCAATTAGCCATGACAAAATTAATTGCACACATTTACAGCTAAAGAAGTTAAATTCTAATAGAACACTGACTTCAATCTTAACATACTAATTTTTCAAAAAAAGTAATACTCTAAAAAATTTCTTCCAATTATACAATTATTGATTTCAAAGAGTAATATTTTAAATCGTCTCCCCATTCCATTATTGCAACTAGGTCTGAAATTTTACAGAAGGAATATAATTACATGCTATACAATTAACCATTCTAAACAGGGAACACCAAAGGTTTGAAAACAATTACCCAAGGAAGAGAACAAGTGAAAAAAATGCACCTTTAAATTTCTTAGCATTGACTCAAGAATGTAATTCAAATTTAGTTATGCATGAAATGTAAAAATCCCTCTCCAACCTTCAGTGCAATCCATAACATTTACAAATTAAAATTTAAATTGGATAAAGAATAAAGCACCGATGGTCATAAAAAAAGTCAAAATTATGCTTCAAAAAAAAAAATTAAATACGACATATGAACTCAGGACCATTTGAAGTACTGGCAGATCGCCATCAATGATTCAGAATGCCTAATCCTTCCATTTTCACGCATTTTGATGGTGACACTGCCTTTACCTTTAATCCCTGTCCCTTACTTAAAGAGTTCAAATTCAAGACAAAAGCACCAGTCACAAGACTTGCAACATTAAAACCAAAAACAATAATCAAAAAAAATACCTTCTTCAGAAAAACCAAAAAATACTCTTAATGATTGTCATTAATTTTAATTTCCATCAATCATTATTAGAAAATTAATTGCTTTGCCATTGGTGCAATTCTGCATGTCCCTTACCCATTGTAAGAAGTTGCAATGAGGTTCTAACTTTAACCACAAAATAAATCTGATGCATACAACTACAGTAGAAATTAATGCAACATAAAACCAAAAAAATTTAAACCCACATATAAACATAGCTTTAAATTGATAAAATCACCTTATTTAGTGGATTCATCAATTTAATTTTCTACCAATAATTATACAATATGGCTAAACATTAAGCAGTGCAATCTTCCACTTGAACTAATACCTTCTAAAAATTAAACAAATATCATTAAAGAGGAATTGACTTCAGCAACTATTACAATTTAAATTTCTACATAGACACAAATAATTTTAAAAACCTTATTTACCCATCTGCGACGGACCACCTCTAACTTTGAAATCTGCATTAATCTCAATTGCTGCTTTCACACTAAATTTAAATTAGGAACAAAAGCCGTGGTTCCCAAACCACACATTCTAAGCCCCTATTTAAACCAGGAAACTGCACCCTAGTGAACTTGCCATGGGACACTTGCCATTTAACAAACCTGACACAAGATTCCCAGAATTCCAAACATCACCCATTCAGTTTTTAAGTTCGCCTAACCTTCTCAAAATTCATCCCACCTTTAAGAAAGTATAAATTAGGATCAGAAAATAACTGTCAAGAAATGCCATCTAAAACAAATTGCAAATAAATATCAAAAGAAAACTGATTTCCCATCTTACCATTTGTGAATTTGTATTGCCAATTATTTATCCAATTGATGAAATTCTAAATTGCAAATTTAGGCCATTTAAATTTGAATTGGGATATTTTTTCACCTTCACAAGCTATTGCTACAAATTAAACCAAAGAATTAAACCCCAATAAAAGGAACATGATCTTCCAGTACTAAATTCCAATGTAATATTCCCATGAGAGAATAATTTACAAATCTTTTGCCACAAGGTATGCAAATGGGTAATAACATTTCCATCGTCAATTCCATTTTCCCAAATTAGGCCATTTAACAATATTAACATTGGGTATAGTAAATTCACCCCAAGAAAACCAACATTTCATAAAAATGAAATTTCTAACCTTCAAAAACGAAAGGAAATTAACAACCTATTATGGAATTAAACATGGATAAAATCAACCTTAGTGCCATAAAATAACTGTTTTCAACATTTATAATTGATGCACAATAAGCCCATTTCAATCAACACATTGGAAAACAATACCACCTAAAAAACCAAGAAATAAACTTATATTAAAAACTGGCCCCTAAGGGAATTGCAAAAATTGCAATCCATTGCTTCACATTGATTTGGTATGCCTACCCTTTTAATTCTAATGTCCACATTGCATTAAAATGTAATATGATCAAAGTAACGTCCATTAAAGGTACATTGAATAGAACCAAAAATTACCATTAAAATTTTGATTTTTAGATTACCCTTTATTTAAAAACTTTGAAAACTTTTAAATCTGTTTCAACACCATAAAATAACAGACTTTAACATTACATATACCAATTTACCATTACCATTTTAAAAAATTATCTGATGGTTCTGAATCACCTAAGGTGTTGCAATACACATGTAAAAACGTTTAAATTCTAAATTCAACAAAGAAAATTTTAAAACATATTAGCCATTGATGTTTCCATGGTCATAAAAACCATCTAAAAAACCCCTTTTCCTGCATCTCAACCCAAAATGGCTTCATCACTATTATTAAATGGAAAATCAATAACCACAGGATGAAATTTCCAACACAGTTAGAAACATACTTTAAAAAAACAAAAGAAATCCCAACCCTTTCAGTGGATTATTCAAAAATTGGCATCTCACCATATCATATATTATATGGATAAGAAACAATAACCCGTTCAAAATCAACCAGTTCAAAAACATACCTTCTTCAAAAAAAAAGGAAAAACCCCTTATAGTGGAATTTGATCTTAAGGAAGATTTGCACTCTCAAGGGACGTTTCCCAATTTTGTCCAGATTCCTAATCTGTCCTCCTCTCCTTGTCCGACACTGCACCTTGTCCGACACTTGCAACCCTGTCGACACTTTCCCTTTACCGACATTGATGAAACCGAATTCTTCCCTGGTCAACTACCAGTCAAATCCAACACATTAAACACCTTTAAAAACCAAAGGATTACACTTTGTGTTCATCTTAAGAAGCATTGGCCACTCCTAACAAGTTACAATAAGATTCAAATGCAAATTGCCACTTTTCCAACCATTGGAATTTAACGCCTTTTAAAATTTGATTTTGAAATTGCACCACTTTGGCCATTTAAAGATTGGAAATATCAAAACCTCCAACAACTTAATGTTCTTATAGAAAAAGAAATTAAAACCACATAACCTTTAGATGACTTAGTTTTTGTTACAAATAAATTTTAAAAACTAAAATCAATATCAATGTTACCCAACTGACTATTTCATGTCAAATACCATACTTAAATCGTTTTACAAATTGCATACTGGAATTTAGCAATGGTGACAATTCTCATTCTCCCTTTAAGCATTTAAAGATAGTTGACACCATGATAAATTCAACAATATAGAACTTGCAATGCACATTGAAAGTTAACCTAACCATTCAGGCCACATCATAATTAACATTTTTACCAAATTAGACTTAATGGATAAAGAAACATTAACTTCCGATGGTTCAGACACCCAAATGTTGAAATCAACAATACTTTAAAACAGAAAAACCCATTATTACGATGGTTGAATAAAGATGTGCATTTTAAATCTCAAAAAACCAATAAAATAAAACCTAATGGTTTGATCTTAAGGAAGTTTTGGATTCTAATGGCATTTCCAATATGATGAACCCCAGCTACAATTCCTTTAAATGTGACATTTGATGGCATACCATGATAGAAACTTACTAATTGCTACCAATTAGCCATTAAAAAAGTTAAAACTCATACAAAAATTTACGGATACAATCTACATGTTATAAACCAAAATTGATTAATACCTTAAAAAAATTTCCATTGCTTATACCAAATTGATTTTGACTTAATTGGTAATATTCTTCAATTCTCTCCCTATACATTTTAGAAATTGCCTATGTTCTGAATTTTACCATGGGGAAATTTTTCCATTTCCCATTACAATTGTAAAATTAACCATCGAAGAGTTTAAATCAACAGAGAAAGCTTCCAGCACAACTGGTAGATTCAAAATCAGCCAAAATTTAACTCATGTATCAGAATTGGGCTTTGACACATGTTATAATTAAAATAGGATCCCAAACCCCATCTGCATTCCAACAAGTTTAAACAATATTTTTGGGATAAAAAATAAAGCACCTATTAAAATTCAAAAAAGGAAACTAACCCTTTTTCCCAAAAAACCAAAAGGAAAATAAACACCAAAATGGGAATTTAAAATTTACTAGGCAAGATGATCTTATAATTTGGAAAGAAAT
>JARQOC010002760.1:0-22101 GCA_033576535.1 Allobates femoralis | reverse complement strand
GTCGTTGGACCGATACATAAATGGATAGATAGATAAAATAGATTAAAATATAAAAAGAAAAAAAAACATAGAGAAATAGATTTAGAGTTTAGATAAGTAAATAAATAGAGATAGATAGATAAAATATAGAGAGATAGATGGTGAGTAGTTGCAGACGCGGTAAATCCGGCACGTCGGTCCCTTTCGATTTTCCTGGCCCGGGCAAGAGCCGAGCCCATGGCCGAAAATCGAACCGGGGCCGGGCGAAATTGGGCGATACACCGCTAATGTATCTCTATGGAAAGTGAGGCGCTATTCTGATTGGTCGCTGTGTGCTGCCGCCGACCAATCAGAATCGCGCCTCACTTTTAGCGGTAAATTTGAAAGTCTAAATCTCCCATTATATGTGTATATATGTGTATGTGAAGTGAGGCGGAATTGTGATTGGTCGGGGCAGCAAACAGCGACCAATCAGAATAGCGCCTCACTTCCCATAGAGATAGAATGGACGAAAAATCGTCCATTGTATCTCTATGGGAAGTGAAGGCGGTATTCTGATTGGTCACTGTGTGCTGCCGCCGACCAATCAGAATACCGCCTCACTTCCCATAGAGATAGAATGGACGAAAAATCGTCCATTCTATGTGTATGGGAAGTGAGGCGCTTTCTGATTGGTCGGCGGCAGCACACAGCGACCAATCAGAATAGCGCCTCACTTTCCATAGAGATACATTAGCGGTGTCTCGCCAAATTTCAGGCCGGGCCCCTGGTTCTATTTTCGCCCACGGGGCTCGGTTCTGTGGTCGGTCGTTCCACGGGGGCGGAGACTCGCAATGAGCGCTTCGCCGCGATTCCTGGCGCATCGGCAACGACTCGCAATGATTGCGAGCCATTGCTAAGGCGGCGAGCAATGGCCGAGAGGCGAGCCTCCGGAGCCGTGGAACGACGGATCAGAGCCGAGCCCCGTGGCCGAAAATAGAACCAGGGGCCCGGCCTGAAATTTGGCGATACACCGCTAATGTATCTCTATGGAAAGTGAGGCGCTATTCTGACTGGTCGCTCTGTGCTGACGGCGACCAATCAGAAGAGCGCCTCACTTCCCATAGACATAGAATGGACGATTTTTCATCGATTGTATCTCTATGGGAAGTGAAGAGGACGTCGGAGGCGGAGATAGCGAAAAGAAGACTGAAGACCCCCGGGGACGGACGAAGGACTCCTGGAGCGGACGGAGGATCAGATGAAGAAGAAGACATGTAAGTGATCGACGACGACGGGGGCTTAGGGGGTGACAGCGGCGGGGGTTTAGGGGGTGACAGCGGAGGGGGCGACAGCGGCGGGGGTTTAGGGGGTAGCGGCGGGGGTTTAGGGGGTAGCGGCGGGGGCTTAGGGGGTGACGGCGGGGTTTAGGGGGTAGCGGCGGGGGCTTAGGGGGTGACAGCGGCAGGGGTTTAGGGGGTAGCGGCGGGGGCTTAGGGGGTGACGGCGGTGGCTTAGGGGGTGAGAGCGGCGGGGGCATTAGGGGGTGAGAGCGGCGGGGGCGACAGCGGCGGGGGTTTAGGGGGTAGCGGCGGGGGGGTTAGTGGGTGACAGCGGCGGGGGTTTAGGGGGTAGCGGGGCTTAGGGGGTGATAGCGGAGGGGCGACAGCGGCGGGGGTTTAGGGGTAGCGGCGGGGGGTTAGTGGGTGACAGCGGCGGGGGTTTAGGGGGTAGCGGGGGCTTAAGGGGGTGATAGCGGAGGGGGGCAACAGCGGCGGGGGTTTAGGGGGTAGCGGCGGGGGGTTAGGGGGTGACAGCGGCGGGGGTTTAGGGGGGAGCGGGGGTTTAGGGGGTAGCGGGCGGGGGCTTAGGGGGTGACGGCGGGGTCTTAGGGGGTGAGAGCGGCGGGGGCTTAGGGGGTGATAGCGGCGGGGGCGACAGCGGTGGGGGTTTAGGGGATAGCGTCGGGGGGTTAGTGGGTGACAGCGGCGGGGGTTTAGGGGGTAGCGGGGGCTTAGGGGGTGATAGCGGAGGGGGCGACAGCGGCGGGGGTTTAGGGGGGTAGCAGCGGGGGGTTAGGGGGTGACAGCGGCGGGGGTTTAGGGGGTAGCGGGGGTTTAGGGGGTAGCGGCGGAGGCTTAGGGGTGACGGCGGGGCTTAGGGGTGATAGCGGCGGGGGCGACAGCGGCGGGGGTTTAGGGGGTAGCGGGGTTTAGGGGGTAGCGGCGGGGGCTTAGGGGGTGACAGCGGCGGAGGCATAGGGGGTGAGAGCGGCGGGGGCTTAGGGGGTGAGAGCAGCGGGGGTGACAGCGGCGGGGTTTAGGGGGTAGCATCGGGGGGTTAGTGGGTGACAGCGGCGGGGGTTTAGGGGGTAGCGGGGGCTTAGGGGTGATAGCGGAGGGGGCGACAGCGGCGGGGTTTTAGGGGGTAGCGGCGGGGGGTTAGGGGGTGACAGCGGCGGGGGTTTAGGGGGTAGCGGGGGTTTAGGGGGTAGCGGCGGAGGCTTAGGGGGTGACGGCGGGGGCTTAGGGGGTGAGAGCGGCGGGGGCTTAGGGGGTGATAGCGGAGGGGGCGACAGCGGCGGGGGGTTAGGGTGTGACAGCGGAGGGGTTTAGGGGGTAGCGGGGTTTAGGGGGTAGCGGCGGGGGCTTAGGGGTGACAGCGGTAGGGGTTTAGGGGGTGACAGGGGGTGACGGCAGGGGGACAGGCGGCTGGGCATGGGGCTGTATTATACCATAGCGGTGTACAGTACAGCCCCATGCCGGCGGCGGCGGCGAGAGGAACAGGGCAGAGAGGCGGCTGGGCATGGGGCTGTAGTATACCATAGCGGGGTACACTACAGCCCCATGGTGAGGGGGCGTCAGGGGGGATATTGGGGCATGGTCAGGGGGGATATTGGTGGTTTTGTTCGCGGGGCTGCAACGGCTCGCAATGCCCGCTTCGCGGGCAATGCCTCGCAGGTCGCCGTGGCCGCTATGCGGCCACGGAGAAAGTCCTGGAGAAACAGCCAAGCCACGCGAACAAAGCCACGGAAGTAGCGACGGAAGTCGCTACGGCAATTATCTAATAGATGCAACTATCAAATCTAAATAGTAAAGTTGTTTAATTTTTTAATATGATCCAAAAAACTAATAGGAATATGATTCTACCTACCACTTGCATAGGTCAGTCACAAATCTCTCCAGCCAGTGATTCTGCTGCTTCATGTCAATAGACAGCTCTTAATCTTCTAGGCTGCTTTGTTGAAGGGGAGTGACTGCCAACATCAGCGCCGGACAGGGTGTCTGGGGCCCACCAGGGAAATTGACTCCAGGAGCCCACCCAACCAGGCCCGCGCACCTTTCAGCGATTTGCAAATACCTGTTAGGCCTCATTCACACATCCATGCCTCTGGCACAAATGCAGTCTGTGCCAACACATGCCGGAGGCACGGACATACGGGGACACATGTTCCCCTATGGCCCCATTCACATGTCCGTATTTCCACATGGTCCATGTCTTTGTGTGGAGCACATGCCTGTCCGTGTGCTCCACACGGTGACATGTCTGTTTTTTTTTGCGGAGGCATGGACCGCTTTTGCTCTGAAACGTCCGTGCCCACAGATGTCATCCGTGTGACATCCGAGTGCACGGACCACGGACAACAGTGAAAAATATATAAAAAAAAAATTCATACTCACCTCGCTCCAGCGCTGACAGTTCCTCTCACTTCTGGTGCCGCTCATTAGGATCTATTATAAAAAAAAACCCTAAGCCAGCTTCCGTCAGGATGTCATCGTATGATACGTCACATCCTGCTGAAGCTGGCTGTACACCCACTCAGGGTGACCTAACATGGTCGACCGTTAGCGGGAGTGGGGCTAAACAAACCCCACACCCGCCATCGGTACCCTCTCCTGCACCACACACACTCCCGTCTCCCACCCCTGCCTGCCACACCCCCCCACCTTACCGGAGCGCATCAATCACTCCCCCACCACACGCCACGTCCACACACACGTACCCCCCCTGCCACCACACTATCGCACCTCCCCCCCTCCACTCACACACACTCCCACAACCACTCATAACCCGCCACCCCCACCTCGCCTCTCCCCCCACGCCCCCACCTTGCCTCCCCCCTCACCTCCCGCTGTTCTCACCCGTCTGTACACAACTATGTACAGACGGGTGAGAACAGCGGGAGGCGAGAGGGATACTGCCCCCTGCCTCCCACCCCACTCGCATCCATACTGCCTCCCCTCGCCTCCCGCTGTTCTCACCCGTCTTCTCTCTCACACTGCGGTCATGTGACAGGGTGGGCTGATGTGACATCACACAGCCCGCCCTGTCACATGACATCTACTGAAGACGGGTGAGAACAGAGGAGGGCGAGGGGGATCCTGCCCCTCACCTCCATCGTGCCCCCCCCCTCGTCCATTGTGCCCCCCCCCCCCACATCCATCCTGCCCCCCTTCCCCCCTCGGCTCCATCCTGCCACCCCCACCTCCATCCTGCCCCCCCCGGCCTCCATCCTGCCCCCCCGGCTCCATCCTGCCTCGCTCGTTCCATCCTGCCCCCCCCCTGGCTCCATCCGGCCTTGCTTGCTCCATCCTGCCCCCCGGCTCCATCCTGCCCCCCCGGCTCCATCCTGCCTCCCCCCCGGCTGCATCCTGACCCCTGGCTCCATCCTGCCCCCCCACGGCTCCATCGTGCCCCACTTGCTCCATCGTGCCCCACTCGCTCCAACCTGCCCCACTCGCTCCATCCTGCCCCGCTCGCTCCATCCTGCCCCACCGGCTCCATCCTGCCCCGCTCACTCCATCCTGCCCCTCCACCCAAATCCTGGCCCCCCCCCCGCCACAATCCTGCTCCTCCTGCTCCATCCTGCTCCTCCGGCTCCATCCTGCCCTGCTCGCTCCATCCTGCCCCCCCCAACACCATCCTGCCCTGCTCGCTTCATCCTGCCCCGCTCACTCCATCCTGCCCCCTGCTACCATCCTGCCCCGCTCGCTCCATCTTGTCCCCCTCGCTCCATCCTCCCACGCTCGCTCCATCCTGCCCCGCTTGCTCCATCCTGCCCTGATCGCTCCATCCTGCCCCGCCAGCTCCATCCTGCCCCGCTGGCTCCATCCTGGCCTGCCGGCTCCATCCTGCCCCACTTGCTCCATCCTGCCCCCCTGGCTCCATCCTGCTCCTCCTGCTCCATCCTGCCCCCCCACCACCATCCTGCCCCGCTCGCTCCATCCTCCCCAGCTCGCTCCATCCTGCCCCCCTGGCTCCATCTTGCCCCGCTGGCTCCATCCTGCCCCGCTGGCTCCATCCTGCCCCGCTGGCTCCATCCTGCCCCGCTCGCTCCATCCTGCCCTGCTCGCTCCATCCTGCCCCACCGGCTCCATCCTGCCCCGCTTGCTCCATCCTGCCCCGCTCGCCACCATCCTGCCCCACTCGCTCCATCCTGCCCCGCCGCCACCATACTGCCCTGCTCACCACCATCCTACCCCGCTGGCTCCATCCTGCCCCCCCATCCTGCTCCACCCTGCCACCATCCTGCTCCTCCGGCTCCATCCTGCTCCTCCGGTTCCATCCTGCCTCGCTCTCTCCATCCTGCCTCACTCGCTACATCCTGCCCCCCGCCACCATCCTGCCCTGCTTGCCACCATCCTGCCCCACCCCTGCCACCATCCTGCCCCCGCCACCATCCTGCTCCTCCGGCTCCATTTTGCTCCTCCGGCTCCATCCTGCTCCTCCGGCTCCATCCTGCCCGCTCGCTCCATCCTGCCCCGCTCGCTCCATTCTGCCCCGCTCGCTCCATTCTGCCCCGCTCCCTCCATTCTGCCCTGCTCCCTCCATCCTGCCCCCGCCTCCATCCTGCCCCCACTGTTCTTGCTCTCCCGCCTCCATCCTGCCTCCCCTCCGCCCCCATCCTGCCCCCCCCGGCTCCATCCTGCCCCCCTGGCTCCAACCTGCCCTCCCCCGGCTCCATCCTGCCCCCCCTGCTCCATCCTGCCCCGCTCACTCCATCCTTATCCCCCCTCCACCCCGTCACCATCCTGCCCCCCTGCTCCATCCTGCCCCCAGCAGTTAGCGGTCATGTGACCGATCAGCTGATCGGTTTCCCAGGCAACGAAGGGTCCTAAAGGCCTGTAGGACCTAGAAGACGGAGGTGGAGCGAGCCGGTGGACAGGTGAGTATCCTCACTGAGGATTTTTTAAAATTTTGCTGTAGAGGAGCGGGGGGTTGTGGGGAGCGGAGTATCATCATATACCATAGTGCTGCTATACATGTGCTGTAATGTACCGCCATATACTATAGTGCTGCTATACATGTGCTATAAAATACCACCATATACTATAGTGCACCTGTACATATACTGTAATATACTGCCATATACTATAGTGCTACTATATATGTGCTATACTGTACCGCCATATACTATGGTGTTACTTTACATGTACTGTAATGTACCGTTAAATACCATAGTGCTGCTATACATGTGCTGTAATGTACCGCCATATACTATAGCGCTGCTATACATGTAATGTAATGT
The DNA here is from genome assembly GCA_033576535.1 of Allobates femoralis. NCBI lineage: Eukaryota > Metazoa > Chordata > Amphibia > Anura > Aromobatidae > Allobates > Allobates femoralis. Next base: position 15,614 of record JARQOC010002760.1, on the reverse strand, counting down.
ACCACCATATACCATATCGCTGCTATACATGTACTATAATGTTCCTCCATATACTATAGTGCTGCTACACATGTGCTATAAAATACCACCATATACTATAGTGCACCTGTACATATACTGTACATATACTATACATATACTGTACATATACTGCCATATACTATAGTGCTGCTATACATGTGCTGTACTGTACCGCCATATACTATAGTGTTACTTTACATGTACTGTAATATACCGCCATATACCATAGTGTAGCTATACATGTGCTGTAATGTATCGCCATATACCATAGAGCTGCTATTCGTGTGCTGTAATGTACCGTCATATAGCGCTGCTATACATGTAATGTAATGTCCCACCATATACCGTAGTGCTGCTATACATGTACTGTAATGTACCGCCATATACCATAGCGCTGCTATATGTCGAGCCCACTGGGACGGGGTACTCGGTACCAGACCGGGTTTGCTAGTGGGGATGTTACGGAGGTCCTGGTCCGAACCGTGTCCCGGGCCCTGGTAAGTAAAAGGGGAATATTTACAGGGGATTAATGTTTGTCGTGACGCCACCGACGGCTTGTGGTCAATAATGGGACCACCACTGCTGCAGAACCTCCGGGGATGATGTTAAAGATGTTATAGATGGAATAGTTCACTGCAGGTAGAACTGGGTTCCCCGGGGCAGTGATAATTTAGGTGTATGGTGTAGGCTTGTGGTGAGTGCAGTTCACTTACTGTCCTACTGCTGCAGACTTCTTCCTTCCAGCCTGTATGTGTGGAGCTGACAGGATGTGGCTCTCCAGGTGGGATCTCTCTGCAGTCCTGTTGGAGGGAATCATGCACAGGAAATAGAGAATTATGCAAGTGAGTCAGAAGCAGAGTTCACCGTGTTTACTTGGCAGTTCTCTTGGTACAACAGTTCAAGTACAGTCTTTACACGGGTTACAACTTTCCGGTCCGGGTTCCTTTACTCCCTGCAGCCAGGTTGTACTCCCTCTCTGTCCTTTCCAGGCTTTTACTCTCTCTCTCTCACTTTGTGTGTGTGTCTCCGGACGGTATGGCGGTGGCTCGGACCCCTGTGGGCTCTCGTGGTTGCCACTGAGCTGCCTGTTCTTTGGGGTAGGAACTCTAGCATGGAGTTAGAGCTCCCCGTCGGTTAATCTGGGGAAACCGGGTAAATCGTCGGTCCCCTTCAGAGCCGACACTCTGCTGTTAGCCTAGCCTCCAATAGTCCTGCTGTGCTAGGCTCTATCAGGCTCCCTTCTACCGTGTGATTCAGGTTCTATAGGAAGGCTGTGTTCCTAGGACCCAGTGCTGCTGGTCCTTCCTGGGTTGCTGGCTCTGGATGGGCTTTCTCTCCGTGGCTACACACTGGCTCTTCGGATTCTGCGCTCCTTTCACACCACTCCTCCAGGACGTGTGCTTCTTGTCTGTTCAGCCTACCTCGGCCTAGTCTGGTCTTTTCTGGTCGGCCTACTGACTCCTTCCTCCTCCCCTTTTCTATTTCTACCATCTATCACCTGACCTGCTTGCTGTCCCACCCACTGTTCTCTAAACCCACCACCCCTTGCCTGCCTAGAGTCCCGAGCTCCGGGTTGGGTGCTGCCCCCTAGTGGTGTGTGGGATGTCTGTGAGGGTATTTGTGGTGCAGCTATCTTCCTGTCTTACCTGGCTGCAGTTCCCTATGTGGCCTCCTGGTCGCTGTGCTGTAATGTACCACCATATACCATAGCGCTGCTATATATATATGTAGTTCACTCACGTTCACTTAACAAGTTCTGTCAGTCACAGTATGTCAACTACATACATATTCTAGAATACCCAATGCGTTAGAATCGGGCCACCATCTAGTCATGAATATTCACTTCACTGAGCCTGACAGCGGACCAGACGTGAGAGGAGCAGTGGCGCGAGAGGGAGGTGAGTATGCGATGACAGCCTGTCCGTGTGCTATCCACAGATAGCACATGGACAGCACACATGTCACACGTCCGTGACACATGTGCACGCCCCACCCACAAACAGCCTTGTATCACACGTCCGTGGTGACACGGATGTGTGAAAGAGGCCTTAGCTGTTATACCCATCATAGTGGAGCGTGGACTGTAAAACACAGGCGGCTCCTGCACATCACTGTGCGTTCACCATTACTGCGATGTACAATTACTGTAGTTTGCATTAAAGGGATTTTTTTGGTGAAAACAAGTTATCAGCAATGCACAGGTTAGGAAAGGTGATCACTTATTTATTGGTGGAATCTGTCCAGTGGATCCGCACTGTCAGAAGAATGTGGCACTTTGAGTATTTGGTGAGTTTTTTTACCTCAGTATTTGTAAGACAAACCTAGGAGTGGAGCAATGAGAGATCATTTTTTCTGCATTGCTCTCCCTCTCCTGGTTTTCTCTTATAAATACTGAGGTGGAAATCTCACCAAATACTCAACTTGCTTTCTCTGGCGAACCTCTGCATCTCTGCTGCTGTGTCACAGGACAGGGAGGGGTTAAACATACAAGTATTTAATAGCTATTGGAAATAAAGAAGTTTCCCCTTATTGATATCAGATAAAACAAATGACCAACAAGAATCCACTCTACCAAGACCAATAATACCAGATAGAAGGCAGAAATACCACCACACCATGACCAGACCACATATTACCACCACATAGTGCCAAAATAATGCCACATACCAGACACAAATATTGCCACACCATGACCAAAACACATAATACCACCACATAGTGACCAAATACTACCACATACAAGATATAAATACTGCCACACCTTGAGACCACATATTACCACCATATAGTGACCGAATAATACCACATACAAGGGACAAATACCGTCAAGTCATGACCAAAGCACATCATTATGTGACAAATAATGCTAAAATAAGAAAAATGTAAAAAAGCTCTGTATATTGGGTCAGTGTACAAGTTATACAGTTATCACCAGTGACATTATGCACAGGAGCTCTGTATATAGTGTCAGTGTAAAGGTAATACAGTAATCACGGGTGACATTATACACAGGAGTTCTTTATATAGTGTACAAGTTTTACAGTCATCACCAGTGACATTATACACAGAAGCTCTGTATATAGTGTCAGTGTGTGTGTATATGTAATACACATACTCACCAGTGATGGCTCTAGGTGAAGTTCTTTATCTGTCGCAGACCGATACCACATCTTCTATGTAGGATTTATCTCTGCAGAAAATAGCTTAGTTATTTATAACTGATCACATCCAGAGCACAATCCACACTTTTCCCAAGATCTCTACACTACATCAAATTAAAAAAAAGTGACATAGTGCCACACTGCACAGTAACAGTGCTCCAGTGTCATTCTGTGCCTGCTCATACTTGTCATATGAATATGCAAATAGAGTCTGTGGAGCCTCGGTTAGGAGTGTCAAACACAGAACTAGAAAAGAGAGGGGGGGGGGACAAGAGGCGCAATAGTGCCCTTATCACTAGACACTAAAACAAGCAGGTGAGAAAAGGGTCACTCACCTAGTCCAGTTGTGCCACCCACAACTGGTTAGAAGGCCTGATAGAATAAGTGTCCTGATGGCTGCTGCTGGACTTCCACCGGTCTCCACTCGGGTAGACGAAATAGAAGCTCTGGGAAAGGAAGGTGTGTCACAGTCCGCGCTGCCAGGAAATCCGCTCGTGAATAACGCTAGTAATCGGTGTTCAAATCAATCCTTTTTATTCATCCAACGCGTTTCAACGCCCTCCTGGCGTCTTCCTCAGGGATGCCCCTCCCCACCAAACATCTCATATTTATACACATAGCAATTGCCATAACAAGTGGGTGTTTCCCACCATGTGACGTGAATAACGTCATCACAACTGGGAGGGTATTGCATTTTGGCGCAAAAAATATAAAACAACTTTATAAACACATACAAATGCAAGTTAAAATATCATTACATACATCAACAAGAATCATTTCAATGTCAACCTAAAAAGTTTCCTAAAAAACAAGCGGAAAAGCACCCAAATTCAATCCTGTATAAGTGTAATATGCAAAAAAGTAAAAAATATTGATGGTGGAGCATCAACTGTCACCTCTGAGTTTCAAACTTGTGTCTGCACAACAATCATTCTTATGGGTAGATCCATTTTGCACTGAGCCATCAGTTCTGACAGCTATTTTGACTTCTGTATTTCTACAGCAGGTGACATGTATCTCTTTTTGTTTTTATTTTGCAGAGGCATGCAGGCACAATCGTCCTGAGATAACCGCCATCAAGGGATTCAATTTGGACATGAATTCTGCTTTTTTCACTACTTCTAAAACCAAATTTTATTTATTTAGTTAAAAGATTATTTGTAACGAATTATACTATAGAGAATTATTTCGTCTACCCGAGTGGAGACCGGTGGAAGTCCAGCAGCAGCCATCAGGACACTTATTCTATCAGGCCTTCTAACCAGTTGTGGGTGGCACAACTGGACTAGGTGAGTGACCCTTTTCTCACCTGCTTGTTTTAGTGTCTAGTGATAAGGGCACTATTGCGCCTCTTGTCCCCCCCCCCCTCTCTTTTCTTGTTATATTAGTTCATCGTTGCAGTGGGAAGCCACGGTGCACACGGGATCTTGGATCCAAGGGGACAGAGTGCAGCATAAAACTGTTTACAGCAATGGATTACCTACGTGGGAGATTTGTGTCAAGGGAGAAACTGATACAGCAATCAGTAGGAGTGATGAATTTAATTTCTGATGAAACTGAGACTGCTGATTTTTTACTTGATGAAAATGAGACAAAATTAATGAAGGATTTATTACACAATTTGGATGATGCATTACAGAAGGAAATCCAATACGGGATTGATGCCCGATTCTTAACTATTTATATCCAGGAGAACATTTGCCCCAGGGGACTGAGACTGGTCCTAAACTCGCCTTTTCCGGACGACAAAGCTTTCACTGAAAACTGGAAGTTTGTCCTCCAAAAATGCATGAATACACTTCTCAGCATACTTTGTGACAAACGTTCCAAACTGGCTGATGAGGCCACGAGTGAGATAAATGTATTGACTGATAAATTGACTAAATATAACTCATGCACTGAATTTAAGAGGATTTACTCGAACATCAGCACCAGCCTGATGCGATTAGAACAAGAGACTGTCACCAGGAAAACCAGGAAATTGAATAGGGACAGACAGGACCACACTCAGGACAAAGCAAACACAGAAAGTAACACGTTCAAAAGGAACAGAATACCCTCATATAATAGGGAGCAAAATAAGAGGAGTTTTTCCAACAGCTCAAGATTTAATAGGAATAATGAGATAACGAACAATCAGAAAGAAATAGGGGGCACAGGCAAGATAGAGGTAACCAAGACAGATAAGAAAATAATTCCCAAAGAAACAGAAATAAAGGATGATGGGAAACTAAATACGAAAAACTCTGGGGTTAATAGCATAGGTAGCCCCATTCACAACAGCAATGTTATCATTAATGTTGAAAGTTTGGCTGATATTGAGGTTGAGACTATTGAGGAGGAAGAGGAAGATGACAGCATTTTTGGGGATGAATACTTTGATGAAGAAGGTTTCCCGATAACACAGGATAACAATAAGAATGCAAAACCAGAGACAGATACCAATATAATGAGTAATGACCGAAACAGGGTGGTCACTGTAGCACAGATACATAATATAATGGATGACACAACACAAATGAAGAGTGATGAGGAACACCTAAGAAACATTAAGGAGTTAATTGATAAAATTAACAGAACTAAGCCACTTAGCCCTATTAAACTTCATACAGAGAAGGAAAGGAATAATGAAACTGCACCTGATATTGACAGTTCCATAAGTGAAAATGTTGTTGCCATCACTAGACCACAATCTGAACCAAAAGGAGGGGAGGAGACCAATGCAATCAAGAGGGTAGTTCTTGATAACTCCAAAAATAACAACAATGGTATTGTGCCTTTTTTATCCGCGGCCAAACCTTTGGTACAAGACATCACGAATTTCTTCAGCCCCATAACAGGAAAAAGGAAAAAAGAGGTAGCAGAGGGAAGGGACAGAAAAAAGGTCCGGATAAGTTTCAAGGATTAGATGACACAAAAAGCAGAAATAGTAACATTGTGAATCTGTCAGACTACACATTAACTAAAGATGAGACCAGTTTACTTAATAGAGGGCTTTTATTTTGTCCAAATACTGGACCAGAGGACTTCAGTTTATTCATAGATGTTCATCACTTCATCAGGAGACTAACCCTGAAACGCCATTTTGCATTAGAACCTAACATGAAGGGGGACATTTTAAAAAATAAAGACACACAGAAGAACAATGATAATAAGAAGCTAAAGAATAGGTCCACTTTCTATCCTCTAGAAAGTAAAGGTCATGCGCTGGAAACCTTCCAAGATTTGCTACTCAATGACCTGAAAAAAGATAGTTTAGAATATAAAAGCAGCAGAAAACAGGACATGCATGTCAATAAGAAAGACAACCTGACAAAAGGAGAGAGATTAGCCATAAAAAATTTAAGGGAGAATGACGCTATCACCATACGGGCGGCAGATAAAGGTGGAGCAATTGTTATACAAAATAGAACAGATTATATAGGGGAGGCTCTGAGACTACTATCGGATAATAAGTACTACGAACAGGTTGAAATTAACCCTTACCCAGAGTTAGTGAAAAATTATAATAATAAAATCAGCAGGGCATATGAAGAGGGAATTGTTACATTAGAAATGAAAAAATATCTGTTGAAAAGAGAACCGCCTATACCCTTCTTCTACCATCTTCCCAAAATACACAAGAATTTGAACAACCCCCAGGACGCCCTATAATTTCAGGAATTGGGTCATTAAGCAGCAACTTGGCTGCATATGTGGATAGGGAACTACAGAAATATGTTCTCACACTAGACAGTTACACTAGAGACTCGACAGACATCATTAATGCTATACAGCACTTGACTTGGAAGGAATCATATATTTTCCTCACCATGGATGTGAATTCACTCTACACTAACATTGAGCACAAATTGGGGTTGTTATGCACTGAATATTTTTTGAAAAAAGATCTATCAAAAGATATAGCCAACATCAACTTCATTCTTGATAGTTTGTCTTTCATATTGGAAAATAATTACTTTACTTTTGATAAAACAATGTACCACCAAAAGTTTGGCACAGCCATGGGGTCGAAGACAGCTTGTTCCTATGCAAATCTGGTGATGGGACTCTTTGAGGAAATATATATTCATGGGTGTAGACATAATGATGGTCTGATCATATACAGGAGATACATAGATGATCTTTTCTTCATCTGGGACAGAGCGCAGGGGGAAATATGTGAATTTATAAAGGGAATAGAGAACAACAATTGGGGTTTCAGTTTTGAACATGATATGAATGACACCTGCATCAATTTCCTAGATTTAGTCATTTTTGTGGAGAATAACACAGTACAGACCAAAACCTTTTTTAAACCCACAGATCGCAACTCTTACATTAATTACAGCAGTGGGCATCACAAAAGATGGCTAAACAATATCCCAGCCAGTCAGTTTAGAAGGGTGAAAAAGAATTGTTCCTCCAACAGTGATTACATGGAGCAATCTAAAATATTAACAGAGAGATTTGATGAAAGGGGATACCCTAAAAAACTGACACATAGAGCACGGGAGCATTTTAGGGTCATTCCACAGAAAGACCTTTTGACACCTGCACTCAAAAGAAAGGCAGAGAGAACACAGGATTGCAATTTCATCACTACCTAGGCAAATTTCATCACTACCTACGACAAAAACCATAGGGAAATAAGGGAATCTATAGTAAAACATTGGCACATTCTTAAAAATGACCCTATCCTGAAAGAGATAATTCCAGAAATCCCTGGAGTGACATTTAGAAGAGCCCCTAATATAAAAGGGAAAATAGCGCCTAGTAGATTGAGACAGTTGTCACCTGAAACAGATGAAGCAACCACCCAAAGGGGAACAAAAAAGTGTGGGCGTAAGAGATGTATGTGTTGTAGGAATATACAACAGAGAACTTCCTTTACATCGTTTAGCAATAAAGAAATATTTCAGATAAAACATCACATGACATGCACCACGAAATATGTTATTTATTTACTTGAATGTGATTGTAACAGGCAATACATAGGAAGGACTATCAGACCTCTTCATGAGCGACTTAACAAGCATCGCTCCAACATCAAAAATGGCTTTAAGAAGCATGGAGTGTCCTTGCATTTTGACACACACCATGATAGAGACCACACATCACTGAGAATCACTCCCATAGATCATATAGGGACACACGTTGCAAACAGGTTTGAAATGCTACAAAAGAGGGAAAAATATTGGATCTTTAAATTGGACACATTAAAACCTAAGGGACTTAACCTTGTGTCAGAATTGATATAGAGTTTAATCCTACTTTTGCACATTTCTCATAATGAGAGTTGATATACTCACTGTTCTACACTTTGACACCATCAAAAATGACATGCACAAGTATAGGCACTTGATATAGATATAAGCAAAGATCACATTTACACCTTTCACTAGTAGCAAACACCCCTTTGCTAGATATAAGTAAATTTCTCACCAAGCACATACACAAGTCACTAGTCTTCTGCCCTGCCGGTTGTCTTGAATTCTAGGCTACATAAACGGTAAATAAGCACCCCTGCTGATGATTTCTCTGATGCAGTCCCGGGTTATAAGCTTCCATGTGGGAGGAAAAGCCTCAGACTTCTTTCTTCACACATTGGGAATGAGCGCCCCTACTGGCGGACAATTAGAGCCGGTGCAGAATGGTACACGTCTCACTGCTTGCTCACATCACTATAGCAACAGCATCACTGTTGCCATCTAGTGGTTACATTTGCACCTTTCACTAGTAGCAAACACCCCTTTGCTAGATATAAGTAAATTTCTCACCAAGCACATACACAAGTCACTAGTCTTCTGCCCTGCCGGTTGTCTTGAATTCTAGGCTGCATAAACGGTAAATAAGTGCCCTGCTGATGATTTCTCTGATGCAGTCCCGGGTTATAAGTTTCCATTTGGGAGGAAAAGCCTCAGACTTCTTTCTTCACACATTGGGAATGAGCGCCCCTACTGGCGGACAATTAGAGCCGGTGCAGAATGGTACACGTCTCACTGCTTGTTCACATCACTATAGCAACAGCATCACTGTTGCTGCCATCTAGTGGTTAAATTTAGGAATGATACCACAGTATTAATATAATTATGACCGAATGTATGGCCTTTTCTGCGGACCCATGAATTGATATGTATCGCTGTGTACTTTATTGCACTGAGCCACAACGTAGTTGGTGATCTTGACATTCTGATATTGATATGAATAAAACCCTAGTCGCCTGGATAATGGCCCAGTTCTCTGTCTGAAGTGGGGCATCGCACAGTGAACCCCCCATTTTTACAAGTCTCCCCTCATCCACCGATCCTTCAGGTTTCATTTTGCTTTGTACACAAATAATTAGACCTTATGAATTCTCTTTGGAAGAAGACTTGTTTATTGGAATTTTTTTATTGAAATATTTTTATTGAAATATATCTAATCATGTGTAAACATATAAATTAACACTTAGTTCCAAAATTTGCTCTTAAAATATTTTTTATATATTTTTTTTATATATTTCTTAATATGCAGTTTTTATTATTCATCCAATAATGGTTACGACCTTAAAAATCTCTATAGTATAATTCGTTACAAATAATCTTTTAACTAAATAAATAAAATTTGGTTTTAGAAGTAGTGAAAAAAGCAGAATTCATGTCCAAATTGAATCCCTTGATGGCGGTTATCTCAGGACGATTGTGCCTGCATGCCTCTGCAAAATAAAAACAAAAAGAGATACATGTCACCTGCTGTAGAAATACAGAAGTCAAAATAGCTGTCAGAACTGATGGCTCAGTGCAAAATGGATCTACCCATAAGAATGATTGTTGTGCAGACACAAGTTCGAAACTCAGAGGTGACAGTTGATGCTCCACCATCAATATTTTTTACTTTTTTGCATATTACACTTATACAGGATTGAATTTGGGTGCTTTTCCGCTTGTTTTTTAGGAAAGTTTTTAGGTTGACATTGAAATGATTCTTGTTGATGTATGTAATGATATTTTTACTTGCATTTGTATGTGTTTATAAAGTTGTTTTATATTTTTTGCGCCAAAATGCAATACCCTCCCAGTTGTGATGACGTTATTCACGTCACATGGTGGGAAACACCCACTTGTTATGGCAATTGCTATGTGTATAAATATGAGATGTTTGGTGGGAGGGGCATCCCTGAGGAAGACGCCAGGAGGGTGTTGAAACGCGTTGGATGAATAAAAAGGATTGATTTGAACACCGATTACTAGCGTTATTCACGAGCGGATTTCCTGGCAGCGCGGACTGTGACACACCTTCCTTTCCCAGAAACACAGAACTAGCCATATATCCCTCCAGGGAAGGACCCAGCCAAGGGGTGGCTCTTGCGGAGAACACCATAACCACCATATGAAGTGGCCCTTTAAGTCAATATCCAACTCTTTTACAAGTTTACAGATATGACAACGGAATACCAAGGCCAGGTATCCATCCACATACAGCTGTTTCGGGGTGTTGCCCCTCATCAGTGTGGAGTAGGATTCTGGCTAAAGGAATTCACTGTGTTTGAGCGCTTTAGCCAGCTGCCCGCAGTGTTTTCTTGGACTGGTCTCCCTGAGATCAGTGAATACTTTGCAATCTTGCTCATACTTGTCAGCAGACATATTTGTCTGATGGCAAAAATGTAGCAGAGCTGAAGACAGAAGACCCATGGATTACGTCGGAACGAGGATATTTTTTTTATTAAAGATGGAGTCCCTAAGTGTGTTTCGTGTTTTATTTTTAATACAAAAAATGTTTCTATTTTTTTCTGTTTACTAGAAATTTATGGTGGCCATGTCTAACTTGGCGTGACACCATGCATTTTGAGCTTAGTAGCTGCTGATAATACAAAGCTGGCCTTGTACTAACCCTATTATTACTCAGGGTGCCACTCACTACCAGGGCCGCTGGAAGAGCTGAGTAAATCGAAGCCCCAGCCACCCCTGAAAATGGTGCATTCATCATAGCACCATTTTCAGGGGTGGCTGGGGGCTTCGATTTTCAGCGTGAGGGGCCAAGAACGCTTGAGCCTTACCATGCTGAGAATCCCAGCCCCGAGCTGCCTTGTTTTATCTGGCTGGCGATCAACATATGGCAGGAGCCCACACATTTTTTTCTTTAATTTTAAATAAGTTTAAAACAAATATTAGGCTTCTCTGTCTTTTGATCGCCAGCCAAGGTAAAGCCAGGCAGCTGGGGGTGGCAGGCCGTAGCTGTCCGCTTTATCTGCGATGAGAATTAAAAATTCTGCGGAGTACTGCGTCATGATTTAAAAAATTTTTTCTTTTCACACTTGTATATGTGACAGAGCCAACAGCCAATCACAGATGCTATCAAAGAGGATGGGTGTCTGTGATTGGCTGTTTGAGCAATCTACAATCAGCCCATACATTCTAGTATGATACCATGTATGAACTGCTTTCAGGTTACTCAGGCAGCCAATCACAGACGCCCATTCTCTGTGTCAGCGTCTGTGATTGTCTGTTGAGTCTGTCACGCATATAGAAGGGTGAAAATAAATAAATAAATAAAAAAATTACATAGCGTTCCGCAGATTTTTTGTTTCTCAGCGCAGATAAAGCAGAAACTATGGGCTGCCACAATGGCCTGGCTTTACCTTGACTGGTGATCAAAAGTCAAGCAAAGACAATTTTTTTTAACATTATTTAAAAAAAAAAATGTGTGGGTTCCCGACATATTTTGATCGCCAGCCAGGTAAAACCAGGCAGCTGGGAGCTGGGATTTTCAGCATGGTAAGGCCCAAGCATGGGCCCCCCATGCTGAAAACGGTAACCCGCAGCCACCCCTGGAATTGGCACATTCATTGTAGATGCTTTATCTGGCTTTTCCAGCGGCCTTGCTGGGGGGTGGCATGCTGAGTAATAATGGGGTTAGTACTAGCTTTGTATTATCAGTTGGTGCTAAGCTTGAAATTCATGGTGTCATGCCAAATTAGACATTGCCACCATGAATTTCTAGTAAACAGAAAAAAACACAACACAGAGGAAATTTTTTTTTAATAAAAATAAAACAAAACACATTTAGGGACTCCATCTTTAATAAAAAAAATCCTCGCTCCGACGTAATTCACGGATCTTCTGTCTTCAGCTCTGCTACATCTTTGCCATCAGACAAATATGTCTGCTGACAGAGATGAGCAGGCACAGAATAACAGTAGAACACACCTGTAAGTGACAGAAGCGCTCACCGACCGTGTTTCCTGTGCATACTTTCAAACAGGGGCGGACTGGCCCAGGTGGCAGGGGGGTAAGTGCCCCCCTGGCTGGTGGAATTGCCCTCATCTAGGGCCGCCCCCATACTGAAACGGCCCGGCGGCTCTGCTTTGTGGCCGCAGCTGCTTGCATCACAGCAGCCGACAGTGGACATGCCCGGCAGGAAGTATGGTGAGTGCGGGCTGCGTGATAGCAGCCACAGCCCCCCCTCTCCGCCCGCCGCTCCTCACCTCACCTCACCTCATCCATCAGCACTCCCCCCCCCGCTCCTCAACTGCAAGGGCTGGAACACTGCCTCCTGGGTCAAAGTAGTCCTCGCTCGTACCCAGGGGTGGGCTGGACAGCTATACGGGCTGGGGCAGCATGATTGCTGTCAGAATCCACTATGGCTGCACACAGCAAACTGCTGGCGGCCCCTCAGCCTCCCCGTACTAGGATGCGGCCGGCGGCTACCTGTGCAGTGCCGGCATCTCAGCAGTGAGGGCTGTGTGTGGCTGCTGGCCATAGCCAATACTGACGAGGCTCCGTCCACATCGTGCTTCCCGCCAAGGAGGAAACCGCAATCTACTGTTCACATTGGGCAACAAGAAAGGTGGGAGATGTGCAGCCAGTGTCCCCGAGCATCAAACCCCCCATACATGGGAAGGTATTTATTACAGGAGATTTGCATTGTCAATATAATTGGGCTGTAACTATCATCTTCATCTGGGTGTAGCTGTATCTGTCTTAATAGTGGTAGTGGTGCAATTTTAGCATATTGGACAAGCTGATTTCTCTGTGCCATATCTATTTCAGCAGCAGTGCACTGTATGCAGATTGGATTAGCTGATTACACTGTCTTTTCTGTCATCCTTTTCACATGATTTGCACAGCACTTTAATATGTGTATGTCTGAATGTGTATATGATTGTGTATGGGATTAGGTGTGTGTATAGGATTGATTGTGTGTGGGGCTGTGTCTGTCTGGCTGACTATTTGTCTGTATGTGGCTGGGGTTTTGTGGCTGGGGCTTTGTGGCTGGGGCTTTGTGTGGCTGGTTGTGTGTGGCTGGGGCTGCGTGGCTGTGGCTGACTATGTGGCTGACTGTGTCTGTGTGGCTGAGGCTGCGTGGCTGGCTGTGTGTGGCAAAATGTCTCTGTGTGGCTGACTGTGTGGCTAGGGCTGCGTGGCTGCATGTGGCTGTCTGTGTGTCTGTGTCTTTATGTAGCTGGGGCTATGTGGCTGTGGCTGGCTGTGTGTGCCTAACTATGTCTGTATGTGGCTGGGGCTGCGTGGCTGTGGCTGCATGGCTGTGGCTGAGGCTGCGTGGCTGGCTGTATGTGGCTGGGGCTGTTTGGCTGTGTGTGGCTGACTGTGTGTGTGTGGCTGGATGTGTGGTTGGCTGTATGTCTGTGTGTGGCTGGCTATGGCTGTGTGTGTGTGGCTGGCTGTGTCTGTGTGTGTGGGTAGCTGCGCCTGTATGTGGCTGGCTTTGGCTGTGTGTGTGGCTGTCTATGTGGCTGGCTGTATGTGTGTGGCTGTATGTGTGGCTGGCTGGCTTTGGCTGTGTGTGGCTAGCTATGTGTGTGGCTGTATGTGTGGCTGATTGTGTGTGTGTAGCTGGCTGTCTCTGTGTTTGGCTGGCTGTGTCTGTGTGTGCTTGTGTGTGGCTGGCTATGGCTGTCTATGTTGCTGGCTGTGGCTCTGTGTGTGGCTGGCTGTGGCTATGTGTGTGTCTGTCTATGTGGCTGTGTCTCTCTGTGTGGCTCTCTCTGTCTGTGTAACTGTCTATGTGGCTGGCTGTCTATGTGGCTGACTGTTTTTGTGTGGCTGTGGCTCTGTGTGTGGCTGTGGCGGGCTGTCTGTGTAGCTGGCCACTGGGACATCCAAATGCTGTGCGAGTGTCCGACAGTTTTCTTAGATCACATCCATGTGCAATCTGTTTTGTTTCTCAGCAGCTATTACTGTAGAATCATTTACAGGAACATTTTACAGTGTTCTCAGCTGAAGAATGATCATGTATCAGTGAAAAAAACAGATGCCTCTCGGATGGTCCGTGTGCGGTCCATGATTTTGTCGGACTCATAGACTTGCATTGGCGAGTCTCGCACATGAATCGCATACTGCTGCAGCATGTTGTGACTTTTTTCCCATCCAGAATCTGGATGAGAAAAAAGTGTCCGACACTCGCCAATGTGTTTCAGACGTTGATTAACTGACTGCACTGCGATAAAATCACACATTGCAGTTATCCGAGTTTCACCCCAGTGTGTCCGTGCCCTAATAATAAAATCCATATAGTAATCCTACAATGTCTGCAGGACATGGTATGATGAGGTTTATGGCCCAGTTAGTACACACACCATACTTCATGGTATGGGGAGGGTGTATGGCTCAGTTAGTACACTCCATACTTCTCGTTATTAACCAGTTAATGCTCTCTTGTCCACCGCACTGCAGTGTCAAAAGAGGAAGACAGCGAGACAGGCAGCGACATGGCATCGGAGATCCCCTGACCTCCAAATAGAAGATCCTCAGATCCCGGTATTGTGACGACATATGAAGAAATATTTTTTTACATTTACATTACACTATGAACTCCACAGCACTTTACATACATCATCAACACTGTCCCCATTGGGGCTCACAATGAAAACATCTTACCAGTATGTCTCATATTGTATATCGCCTTTCTTTGATATCACCTTCACAAATATTGCATTTATTGCACTTGTCAGGTTTTGGATGTTTTCTGATTGCATTTGTTTGCAGGATGTCATAATTGACACCCAGAGCTGCTGGTTTGACGGTTAATGTCTTACAGCATCTTAGATTTTTTTTGCTTAATGGTACTTCCAAGTTTCTGAATAGGGCTGAGATCAGGGGAGACTGGTAGCCACACCATGGTTTTCTCTACTTTTATGTCCATAGCAGCCAATTACTCAGGGCTATGCTCTGTACCAAGAGATGGTGCATTGTCATGCATGGGGATGATTTTGTACGAAGAAAAAAAGTGGTCAGTCTAAAAGTATATATACTTTGCCGTCGTCCTTTTCATGCCTTCATGGACCCTATGGGGGCAAACTAGCTCTCTCCACATGATTACGACCCAAAACATGACTGACACCTCCCTGCTGGCGGTCGTCTAGCAACCATCCACTACTCCAACCATAATGGGAACCTCTAGGCTCAGCTACTCCTCTGTCAGCAGGGGGGCGTGGCGCGATGGGGGGGTCAC
>JARQOC010002759.1:0-22102 GCA_033576535.1 Allobates femoralis | reverse complement strand
CAGCGTTCTTCTGCGCTGTCATGCGGAGGACACTGCGGACCCATTGACTCCAATGCGTGGATTGTGCGCTTGCAACATGCTGTGTCCAGAGTGCGTTCGGAGGGTGCATAAATTGTGCGTATCCGAACACAAACGCAACCAAACGCAGGCACATGTGTTCCCATATGAAACATAGGAAGGCAGTGCGCAAGCGTTTGGCTGCATTCGGCGCGCTGCTTTTGCAAACGCCAGTGTGAAACCAGCCTAAGGGTACTGATTATACAGTACTTGCTATCATTGAGCTGAATCAATAAATTTCAAACTGTTCTGGATGAATCAATAAAGATCTCCATTTGCTCGAATTGTAATCAATGTTAAATTTCTCCATCAGCCAAGGAACGTCACTGCAATACACTAGAGCACTGACCTGAGAAAAGTATGTAAGGAGATACTTTTCTATGCTTCTCTACCATGGGAAAAAAGTTACAGATGCTAGAAGGTACTTTCCTTATAGTCTGGACTCTAGAGCCTAAACGTTCTGAAGAATGTTTAGGAAGGTCCAAGTCTCTGACTTGGGATATGGACACACATCCGTGAAACTCAGATGACTGTAGTGCGAGTTAAAATCGCACTGCAGTCGGACCAATGTTATTTGATGTATGAGAACACATTTCCGAGTGTCGGACGTTTTTTTCTCATCCGATTCACGGACGTCAAAGCAGTCACAACAAGCTGCGATAACATGCAATTCACGTCTGAGACTCACCAATGCAAGTCTATGGGTCTTACAAAAATCACAGACCACAGCTAGATCACTGTCGGACCACAGTCGGACCATCCAACTCTGATCAGAGTTTTCACAGCTGAAACAATTGTCAAGCTGATTTCATTCAAAAATTGCATGCAACTCTCAGATTGCGCTCGGACCACACTCTGATTACTGTTGGACAGCTCTTGGATGTGAACTCAGGTAATGTCACACAGTAGCATCACTGTTGGATGCAAAACGGAGCAAAACTCTGACAAAAGTCGTCCGAATCTCAGATCCGTGAATCGGACCGTTTTTTCACTCGGATGTGTGTCCATATCCTAAGGTTGGAAACACACTGGCGAGAGGAAACACAGTCCGATCGATTGACGGATCCGAGAGTCGGACAACTTTTGTCAGAGTTTTGGTCCGTTTTGCATTCAACTCTGATGCAACTGTCGTTCATTTTTCCAGGATCACATCTGAGTGCTGTCTGAGTGTAATACATTTTTTTTCTAGCAGCTATTACTGTAGAATCATTTACAAGAACATTTTTGACAGTTGTCTGAGCTACAAAATGAGAATGTGTCTATTAAAACTCGCATCAGACTTGGATGGTCCGTGTGCGGTCCGAGTGTGGAATGTCTTTTTTGTAGGACCCATATATTTGCATTGGCGAGTCTCGTCCGACACTCACATAGAATCGCAGCATGCTGCGACTCACTTGTTATCTGTGTCTCGGACAAGAAAAAAAACGCCAGACACTCGGAAATGTGCTCCGGACATTGAGTAACATTGGTCCGATTGCAATGTGAGTTTCACGCCAGTGTGTCCGAGCCCTAAATCATTAAATTTGAGCTGTAAAAAAAACTGTGGCTCATTGGAACTAGTGTGAAAGTCTTCATCAGAATCCTGCTTTTCATGTTCTGAATCTTCTGAATTTGTAGCTTCACGTTTCTCAGGAGGTAGAGACAGATATTTGTGGACTGAGAGACACAGGGCGAATTGCAGACGGGAAGCCCGAGTTTATAATTTCATTCTTACTTTTAAGGTGAAATCCCTCAATGTTGCATGTACAAACCTAGCAGTAATCACTATGATTTAGTGATTCCCTCCAGATCACAGGTCCGCCAAAATTAAAGCACTCTTTTTTTCCCTTTAGACCGTTGTCATAGTTCTTTTACACAAACAGAGCACACTATACTTGGAGCTAATGATATGTCCCAATCACATAATTGTAAACCAAAGTATACACAATACCTTTATTACCTTAAATATTTATAATTAAGTCCATAATGTTGTTTTGTTGTTTCATCACTACAGAACAACTAAAATATAGCAAAAGTTTTGGGTGAATTAAGACACCTCCCTTATAGCAAATTCAATCACGTGTTAGAAAAAGAAACTTAATCCACTTCAACCACTAACTACCGAAAGGAATGATGATAGGCACGCCACCACACTCTGTTGAGCTTTGTATAAAAGACAATCTGTTTTTACAGCCCACAGCAACTAATCGTAGCTCACCTTTAATTTCTTATAGTACTAAGGTAAAAAGATTTGCTATGTTTAGATGCTATGAACACCACTATGCTCTTTGGAAGATTGGGTTAAGAAAATTTACTCTCTTCACAGCAGCTAATCACAGCATAGCTTCCATTAAATTGTAACTAATCTAATGACACCAAAATTCTCAATCAAAGGTGGTCCAAGTATTGTGCAAGAAAAAGCCTATGGGGTCAGTGTTTGTGAAAAAAATGAGTACAGTAATCCAAGGTACCGTATATACTCGAGTATAAGCCGAGTTTTTCAGCACAAAAATTGTGCTGAAAAATGCCCCCCTCGGCTTATACTCGGTGGTATTGTTTCAATGTGGGGGCGGTGTCCGGGTGCTGGAGGAGGCAGGGGGAGGCTGTAGTATGAGCGGCCGGTCATGTGGGGCCGCTCATTAGTTCAATGCAATATGCACTGCATCCCCCTGTCCATCAGCGGCAGGGGGAGCGGTGCATATTACATTGCACTGTGTATGCACCCCCCCCTCACAGGTTTCTGCCCCCCATGCTGCCGCACACCTTAAAATAACAAAACATTTATTCTCACCCTCCTTCACTCTGTCACAGCTGCCTCCTCTGGTCCCTGCTTCTTCCTGCTTTCGCCGGCGTCATGTCACCAACGCAGGAGCGATGACGTCATCGCTCCTGCGCCGTTCACAGCAATAGAAGCCGGCGAAAGCAGGAAGAAGCAGGGACCGGAGGAGGCAGCTGTGACGGAGGGTGACAATAAATGCTTTGTTATTTTAAGGTGTGCGGCAGCATGGGGGGCAGTAACCTGTGATGGGGCCCGTATACCACTCATGGAGGGCAGTAACCTGTGATGGGGCCTGTATACCACTCATGGGGGCCTGTATACCACTCATAGGGGCCTGTATACCACTCATGGGAGGCAGTAACCTGTGATGGGGCCTGTATACCACTCATGGGGGTCTGTATACCACTCACGGGGGGCCGTAACCTGTGATGGGGACTGTATAAAACTCATGGGGGCCTGTATACCCCTCATGGGGGCAGTAACCTGTGATGGGGCCTGTATACCACTCATAGGGGCCTGTATACCACTCATGGGGGGCAGTAACCTGTGATGGGGCCTGTATACCACTCATGGGGGCCTGTATACCACTCATGGGGGGCAGTAACCTGTGATGGGGCCTGTATACCACTCATGGGGGCCTGTATACCACTCATAGGGGCCTGTATACCACTCATGGGAGGCAGTAACCTGTGATGGGGCCTGTATACCACTCATGGGGGTCTGTATACCACTCACGGGGGGCCGTAACCTGTGATGGGGACTGTATAAAACTCATGGGGGCCTGTATACCCCTCATGGGGGCAGTAACCTGTGATGGGGCCTGTATACCACTCATAGGGGCCTGTATACCACTCATGGGGGGCAGTAACCTGTGATGGGGCCTGTATACCACTCATGGGGGCCTGTATACCACTCATGGGGGGCAGTAACCTGTGATGGGACCTATATAACACTCATGGGGGCCTGTATACCACTCATGGGGGCCTGTATACCACTCATGGGGGGCTGAATACCACTCATGGGGGGCAGTAACCAGGGATGGGGCCTGTATACCACTGATGGGGGCCTGTAAACCACTGATAGGGGCGCTACATACCACTGATGGGGGCACTATATACTACTGATGGGGGACTGTATACCACTGCTGGGGGCCTGTATACCACTGATGGGAGCCTGTATAGCACTGACAGGGGGGCCTGTATACCACTGACAGGACTGTATACCAGTGAAGAGGGTGCAATATACCAGCTATGGAGGTCCTATATACCAGCGATGGGGGACTATATACCAGTAATGGGGGGCCATTTACCATGATGAGAGTTGGCTTCATTTCTCACCGCAGGCTTATACTCGAGTCAATAAGTTTCCCTTGTTTTGGAGGGTAAAATTAGGGGCCTCGGCTTATACTCGGGTCGGCTTATACTCAGGTATATACGGTATATAAAAATCACCTCTTACTTTCAAAACAATTTTATCCTTGCAAACCTGTGTGCTTACTGTAATTATTATTATTAGTGTAACAAGAGAAGAAAAAGCAGCACTCACCAATCTGCGCTGAAAAACGTATTCCTTTATTTCAAATTTCACATAAAATCAGCAGATGCTGAAGTAGAACATAAGGTCTGTTAGGGGCATAAGACTTGATTTAAAGAGGCTATCTAGTCCTGGATAACCCTTTCTAAAGGCCAGTTTACACGCACAGATAATTGTGTAAAGATTGTTCGCAGATCTCTGGTTGCAGTGAAATCATGGACGCATTGTTCCATTTTGTGGCCGCGTACAAATGTAACAATGTGTCCATGATTTCACTGCAACCAGAGATCTGCGAACAATCTTTGCACAATTATCTGTGCGTGTAAATCGGTCTGGAGACACAACACAAGATATCTTCATCCTTAGGGATCTTGGCCTCAGGATTCCGAGCACATTCCAACTACCGAGATCTTCACATGCGGTCGAAGTGTATATTTCACTTGTCTCTGATTCCGTTGATAAGTATGTACATGACATAAAAAATGGCAATTACCACCTTAGGCACAACTTAAATGAAGAAGAATCTATGGCACTTAAAAGTCTTAAAAGCAATGATAAAATAATCATCAAACCAGCCAACAAAGGGGGTTCTGTCGTGGCTCTTGACAAGTCATACTATACATCGGAAATTCACAGACACAGCGACATACAAACCTATCCCCACTAATCCTATCTCAGACATCAGGAAGAAAATAGACACCTTGATACAGTTCCATCTACATCAGGGTACAATTGACAGTAAGCTAGCTGACTATCTACATAAACAAGATCCCATAACACCAGATATATATATTCTTCCAAAGATACACAAAAATTTAGAGTAACCTCCAGGATGGCCAATTGTGGCATCCACGGACTCAATTCTCTCACCCCTCTCAATAACACTCGAGAAGATCCTTACTCCACTTATTCCAGCTATCAAATCGTTTCTTAAAGACACCTCTAACTTCCTGAGCCACGTACAGAGCCTCCGTAACATACCAATTACCAGTTTATTGGTTACTTTAGACGTGAACAGCCTTTACACAAGCATTGATCACGACCTTGGTGTAGAGGCTGTTGATTAGTTCCTGGATCAACGGACTACCGTTTGCGAACCACAGAAAAATATTTCGTCTGGACATTCTAAAACTAGTCCTCAGAAACAATTTCTTATTTGAGGATCATTTTTTTCTACAAGTACGTGGGACCGCGATGGGGGCCAACATGAGTTCTCCACATGCTAACATTTATATGGGAAAGTTTGAAACTGACCATATTTATACTAATCCCTACTTTAAGTTGTATGCTCGTACATGGCTCCGATATATAGATGACATTTTTTGTATATGAACCGGTGACATTAACTCTTTAACCACTTTTGTTGATGAAATAAATGGTAAAACACCTAATCTCCATTTCATCTTACAGTATGACAACCAACACATCAACTTCTTGGATACACTTATTTTCAAGACAGACAATGGCAACCTGACCAGTGGGTACTAAATATTATATTGAAAAAACTCACCAAAAATGGTCGCTTTTTTTCTCTACCCCTTGCATCTAGCAGGTGGCTGCAGATTCCCCCAGGAGGTAGCAATGCGTCTAGACACCGGTACACAGACCCCTGCAACCTATAACATGGGGGCGGTTTGTAGCAACCAGCGACCAGCCATGTATGCAGGGAGAGGCTGGTGGTGAATGCAGACACATGGACACCATTAGGCCCCTGCCACACTCAGGTGTTACATAGTGTCTGAGCAGCCTATTGGTGACGCCTCCTATTAGACCGGGCGGGCTGCTCAGCACTGAAATATGCATCACTGTAGCAGACGCCCCCTAGAGGAAAACAACCTTAACTGCAAAAGATAAAAAGATGCAGGTTGACACTAAAGATAATGTTGTAAGGTGTCAGTTGGTATTATGGCGCCAGAATATCGTAAGCTCGTGACCCACCGTCAAGGGCCCTTACACTCACGAGTACCTAGCCACATGTATAACACATGTATAATTTAGCTTTAAACAAAAAATCACCGAATAGGTACTAAATATTATATTGAAAAAACTCACCAGAAATGGTCGCTTTTTTTCTCTACCCCTTGCATCTAGCAGGTGGCTGCAGATTCCCCCAGGAGGTAGCAATGCGTCTAGACACCGGTACACAGACCCCTGCAACCTATAACATGGGGGCGGTTTGTAGCAACCAGCGACCAGCCATGTATGCAGGGAGAGGCTGGTGGTGAATGCAGACACATGGACACCATTAGGCCCCTGCCACACTCAGGTGTTACGTAGTGTCTGAGCAGCCTATTGGTGACGCCTCCTATTAGACCGGGCGGGCTGCTCAGCACTGAAATATGCATCACTGTAGCAGACGCCCCCTAGAGGAAAACAACCTCAACTGCAAAAGATAAAAAGATGCAGGTTGACACTAAAGATAATGTTGTAAGGTGTCAGTTGGTATTATGGCGCCAGAATATCGTAAGCTCGTGACCCACCGTCAAGGGCCCTTACACTCACGAGTACCTAGCCACATGTATAACACATGTATAAGTTAGCTTTAAACAAACCTGCATCTTTTTATCTTTCCACTCTGAGGAACATAGTAAGGAAATGGAAGACCACAGGGACAGTTCTTGTAAAGGCCAGAAGTGGCAGGGCAACAAAAATATCAGAAAGGCAGAGAAGAAGAATGGTGAGAACAGTCAAGAACAATCACCAGACCACCTCCAAAGACCTGCAGCATCATCTTGCTGCAGATGGTGTTACTGTGCATTGGTCAACAATACAGTGCACACTTCACAAGGAGAAGCTGTATAGGAGAGTGATGCGAAAGAAGCCGTTTCTGCATGCACGCCACAAACAGAGTCGCCTGAGGAATGCAAAAGCACATTTGGACAAGCCAGTTTCATTTTGGAAGAAGGTCCTGTGGACTCATAAAACTAGGATTGAGTTGTTTGGTCATACAACAAGGGGTTATGCATGACGCCACAAAAACACAGCATTCCAAGAAAAACACTTGCTACCCACTGTCAAATTTGGGGGAGGGTCCATCATGCTTTGGGGCTTTGCGGCCAATAACGGCACCAAGAATCTTGTTAAAGTTGAGGGTCGCATGGATTCCACTCAGCATCAGCAGATTCTTGAGAATAATGTTCAAGAATCAGTGTCAAAGTTGAAGTTACACCGGGGATGGATCTTTCAGCAAGACAATGATCCAAAATACCGCTGCAAATCTACTCAGGCATTCATGCAGAGGAACAATTACAATGTTCTGGAATGGCCATCCCAGTCCCCAGTCCTGAATATCATTGAACATCTGTGGGATGTTTTGAAGCAGGCTGTCCATGCTCGGCGACCATCAAACTTAACTGAATTGGAATTGTTTTGTAAAGAGGAATGGTCAAAAATACCTTCATCCAGGATCCAGGAACTTAGTAACCGCTACTGGAAGTGACTAGAGGCTGTTATTTTTGCAAAAGGTGGATCTACTAAATATTAATGTCCCTTTTCTGTTGAGGTGCCCATACTTTGGCACCTGTCAAATTTTGAAATAATGCATATATCACATTTCAGTTAGTACAATAAACCTCATTTCAATCCTGAAATATTACTGTGTCCATCAGTTATTACATATATCACACTGAAATAGCTGTTGCAAAAAAAAATTTTAAACACAAAAAAAAGAGTAAAATTAAGAGGGGTGCCCAAACTTTTTCATATGGCTGTATCACCCCTTCTCACCTTTAATAAAGAAAACTGTCCTTGAACATTCACCACTCCTTGAGAAGGCATAACCAGGTATCAGTAACTTTAAAAATCCACTGCTCATCTGTCACAAAAGAGCACAAAACCTTAGAAACAACCTAGTCAGGGCTGACATTGGGTCTAACATCAGAACACCAAAACAGAAGACATTAAGTAGACCACACAAGGGTACATTTCCATGCTTAGGTTGCGCACAATGTACAAATGTAAGTAAAGGTGATTCATTTACCAACCCCCAGAATGGGTAAACGTTTCAACATTAATGTTTTTTTCATGTGCAACTCGAGCTTTGTCATCTATTTCATCAAATGTCCGTGCAGTCTCGGATATGTTGGGGAGACCACCCAGCATTTCGGGGACTGCATCTCCAAGCACAAATCCACCATCAGGTGTAAGAACACACTTCTGCCAATTCCTGCCCATTTTATAGAACAACGCCACTCCATCAGTCAACTCAAATTTCAGGTCATCGACCATGTACCGGCACCAAGGAGGGGGGTAATAGGATACGTATGTTGAAAGAAAGGGAAGCCTATTGGATTTACCATCTCAATACCCTTTCTCCCAATGGTTTAAATCGTGAATATGAAATGTATTACTGAGTCTTGTTCGAATAACAGAGGGTGTCAATACACTTGCTAGTATGCAATTCCTAGTCTAAATAGTGTATATCCTATTGAGATTGTTTATCTGTTGATATATGTAAAGTAATGCCCTTAATATACTTATAATGTGTGCAATGCCTTCTCTAACTGCTCTTTCTCATCCTCTATGTAAGGCAAAGTCATCCATGATGAAATTTGATGGGCACTTTCCTCACAAACAAGTATCTGCAGCACTGTGCACCCACATATAGGCACAGCTTCTCCAACAATATGGCTGCTGCTATATAAGCGACTAGTTTGCCTCTATTTCCGGCCTCCAGCACATCCTAGAAGGTCTTTTTCACAACTTTTTCTTCGCGCATGTGAAGGTCGCCCGATCGGACATTTTTTCCCCCTATCCAAGATGGCGCATGCGCAATGTGCTCGTGAGGTTTTTTGCTCCCTGCCCAACCAGGAAGTGCCAGCCAGCTTAAAAGACCGCAGCACTTTGCCATATTCACCCCCAGCCTCCTACCCACCAGGCACAGGACACAAGGTAACGCTGCCCTCCCAGACCCACTGGTCTGTCCTTCTCATCCTATTTCTCATTGCCTGATATTTCTTTCCTCAGCAGGACGGGAGTCATATGCCAGCATTGACCAATGGGTATGTGACTCCTCTCCCTAATCCCAATATCTCTCTACCTTTACTCCAACTTATTCCATGTCTCTCTCTTCAGTGGCTTTCCCAAGCAACTTAAACCCAATTTTCTGCCTCAGAGGCTCATTCGCCTTGCAGCACCCAGGTAATGTTTATCCCCATAACTATATCTCCATTAATACATGTATTATTCCTTAAAAATGCAGATTTGCATCTATAAGAGATTGCTCCTATCATAACTAACTGAACAGCATACCGATAATGCTGTCCTGCATTTCATATCATATTTGTTACACGTACATTGGATAAAACATTTACCCACTGCAACATAGGCCAGTAGGGCTTCAGAGTTACGAACACTTTTTTTTTTTCCAGATCATATTGGACGTATTTAACTTCTGTTTCTCTCGTGTTCACTTAATCTTCAGAGTAACCCAAACTCCCCCCTCTCCCCCTTTCATATGATCCCACTTAGGTGTTGCTTGATTCCCTATACCACTGCAACTCTTTAGAAATTGCATCCTTGACAGATAAAGGTATTCTTATCATATGTCACCTAACCTAGAGTATTGTACACTCAAGTCAGCTGTCTTGTCATCTCCAATCTTCTATTCCAAGCTGTCATTTCTTCATAGACTCTCTCTTTTCCCTTTCCTCCTCCCAGCTACTTCATCTCTTCTTCCCAACTCTCCATCTCCTTCCTTCTCATTTTCTCATTACTTCACTTACACCATCACATTTCTGCACCTCACTTCCTTCCCATTTTTTTCACACCCCGTTTCTTCTAATCACCAGGTAGAATGACATCAGTGAATTTAACTTGTCAATATACTTGTGTTTGTTTTCTTTATTGATTAATTTTGAAATTTTTTTGTTTATGTACCAATTTAGTAAATTATTCCCTGAGGAAAGTTCATGTTGAGCCGAAATGTGGGACTGTAAACCTTGCTTGTACAATAAAAAAACGACAAAAAGAAATTTTTTCTCAAACTGCCTATTTCATATTTAAGTGTGCCGAGGCTAACATTACTTACCCCTCGAAAATAAGACATGGTGCATATTTGGGAGCAAAATTTGATATAAGACACTGTCTTATTTTTGAGAAAACATGGTAGCTGTGTTATTCAGACATCATTTTCGTCTAACAGCAGCTAACAGAGCCATTAGTGGAAGATGAGGGATGAATTACATTTTTTATATTATTAAAAAATATATAGATACAGTTAGGGCCAGAAATATTTGGACAGTGACACAAGTTTGTGTTTTTTTAGCTGTTTACAAAAACATGTTCAGAAATACAATTATATATATAATATGGGCTGAAAGTGCACACTCCCAGCTGCAATATGAGAGTTTCCACATCCAAATCGGAGAAAGGGTTTAGGAATCATAGCTCTGTAATGCATAGCCTCCTCTTTTTCAAGGGACCAAAAGTAATTGGACAATGGACTCTAAGGGCTGCAATTAACTCTGAAGGCGTCTCCCTCGTTAACCTGTAATCAATGAAGTAGTTAAAAGGTCAGTGGTGGATTCCAGGTGTGTGGTTTTGCATTTGGAAGCTGTTGCTGTGACCAGACAACATGCGGTCAAAGGAACTCTCAATTGAGGTGAAGCAGAACATCCTGAGGCTGAAAAAAAAGAAAAAATCCATCAGAGAGATAGCAGACATGCTTGGAGTAGCAAAATCAACAGTTGGGTACATTCTGAGAAAAAAGGAATTGACTGGTGAGCTTGGGAACTCTAAAAGTCCTGGGCGTCCACGGATGACAACAGTGGTGGATGATTGCCGCATACTTTATTTGGTGAAGAAGAACCCGTTCACAACATCAACTGAAGTCCAGAACACTCTCAGTGAAGTAGGTGTATCTGTCTCTAAGTCAACAGTAAAGAGAAGACTCCATGACAGTAAATACAAAGGGTTCACATCTAGATGCAAACCATTCATCAATTCCAAAAATAGACAGGCCAGAGTTAAATTTGCTGAAAAACACCTCAAGAAGCCAGCTCAGTTCTGGAAAAGTATTCTATGGACAGATGAGACAAAGATCAACCTGTACCAGAATGATGGTAAGAAAAAAGTTTGGAGAAGAAAGGGAACGGCACATGATCCAAGGCACACCACATCCTCTGTAAAACATGGTGGAGGCAACGTGATGGCATGGGCATGCATGGCTTTCAATGGCACTGGGTCACTTGTGTTTATTGATGACATAACAGCAGACAAGAGTAGCCGGATGAATTCTGAAGTGTACCGGGATATACTTTCAGCCCAGATTCAGCCAAATGCTGCAAAGTTGATTGGACGGCGCTTCATAGTACAGATGGACAATGACCCCAAGCATACAGCCAAAGCTACCCAGGAGTTCATGAATGCAAAAAAGTGGAACATTCTGCAATGGCCAAGTCAATCACCAGATCTTAACCCAATTGAGCATGCATTTCACTTGCTGAAATCCAGACTTAAGACGGAAAGACCCACAAACAAGCAAGACCTGAAGGCTGCGGCTGTAAAGGCCTGGCAAAGCATTAAGAAGGAGGAAACCCAGCGTTTGGTGATGTCCATGGGTTCCAGACTTAAGGCAGTGATTGCCTCCAAAGGATTCGCAACAAAATATTGAAAATAAAAATATTTTGTTTGGGTTATGTTTATTTGTCCAATTACTTTTGACCTCCTAAAATGTGGAGTGTTTGTAAAGAAATGTGTACAATTCCTACATTTTCTATCAGATATTTTTGTTCAATCCTTCAAATTAAACGTTACAATCTGCACTTGAATTCTGTTGTAGAGGTTTCATTTCAAATCCAATTTGGTGGCATGCAGAGCCCAACTCGCGAAAATTGTGTCACTGTCCAAATATTTCTGGCCCTAACTGTAATATGGAATGGGATGAGGATTAATATAAACATATTTCTAAAATTTCAAAGAAGGGTTGTTTTATTAAGTATTGATATTATACGGTTTTAAGAGATAAAAATCTTTTTACTATATTAGCAGCAATTATAGTGTACATTTTATAAACTTCACCCTGTATGTTAACCAGAAACACGTGATTGGGAGGCACAGTACACGTGATCCACCAGTCACATGCTCAGGAAACATGTATATAAAAAAGAGGGAATAGAGAGCATGTATATAGACCGGGATCTGGGATTTATACAAAACAACTCATATAAATATCCAAAAGAGTTTTATTTATTATTCATATATACAAAAACAGGAAACAAACATACAGTTAAAAACCATTAAAAGGTGAGAGCCACCAACAAACTATGGCCTTGTAATATGCATCAAGAAAATGGTAATACAACAATGTACAATACTCAGTGTACAAGGATGATGAAAAGAACTCTGGTAATAGAGTGGCAAACTTTGTCACAAAAGAAGCACAAATTGACCCAAAAAATGTGTACAATATGAGCTATATACTACCAATAAACACACATATAAGGAATCAAATGTGAACACCTGTTATAAATGGTTGAAACAGGAGAGTAGAAACGTGACTAACCAAATCTAAAATTCCTGTAGAGAGAGGACATATATTTAACAAGAAGTCCTCAGTCACATTATATTCAAAAGAAGAGGTGTCACTTAACTATAAATTCCCCTATCAATGGGGAGAGACAAAGCCAGCCTATACTCATATATTGTTATGTTGTACCAACAAGCCCTGAGGGAAAAAGAGAGCCCTAAGGGAAAAAGGAAATAAAGGATGAATAATTGGACTTCCAGTGCACCATTAGGTGTCACTATGTCCAAATCTAATTACCAGAGGTGTCATCATCCTAGGAAGCAAGGCACATAGCACGCTCGACACCCGACGCGTGTCGCCGCCTAAACAGACGGCTTCCTATGGGGGAGAGCCTGTTTGTTACCTGTTGTGATGAAGTATTTATGGTAAGTGTTAGATGAGCCCACCTGCATATCGTTCCCGGATTACAGCCGCAATTCCGGAAACGAGGAGGCGGGGCTAAGGTGGCGTAATGACACCTAATCTCGCGTCAATTCAATGCAAAAGAGTCCTGATGTGTGTGCCGTCGCGACGGAACGCATGCGCAGACCGGCCGGTCATAGAATTTTAGTGCGCGAGCGCACTGCAATGAGGGAGTTAGGACTGGGAAGCAAGCAGACTTTGGGTGGAGGAAAGGGAGAGACAAGGACGCGCCGTGAGTATATTACAGCGGCACTATTCACTAACTCTGCATCCATTCTCCAGGCATTGTAAAGGAAGCTAAATAAAGCAAAGTGGGAAAAAAAAGAAGGTTATTAAACTCCTCTTTGTGTGGAACTATACCAAGGAAGAGAAAACATTTCTTCATATTTAGTTTAAGTTGATTAATCTCCATATGTCATTAATCTCATGTCAGCATGCAGCCAAATGAAAAACAAAGGGTTAAACATCAGACATACATGTAGAACAACAGTAGTCAAGTAAGGGACAAACAAAGGGAAAGGGGCCATATTCATTATGTGAGATAAAAAGCTCACACAGATAATAAGGACAAGAATGTTGCTATCCAGAAAACTATCAGGAAGATAGGAAAATTTATTTTGGAGCTGTTTAACAAGAATATTCCAAGGGCTCCAGGCCTGATGAAAAAAGCCTCATGTGTCACTGAAAGAAGAGGGAACATAGACCAAAAACATCGATTAGTCCATAGAACTTGGAGATCCAGTTCATAAGAGGAATGAGGTTTAAAGTACATCCGAAGTATGTCCGAATTGACGGGCATATCCAAGTCGGTGGTCATGAAGAAACCTTTTTTTTATAAATGATGCTAGTCCAGGAAATTCAGATAGTACGAACATCGTTTGGAGGAGGTACTGATTGCCGATCCAGGTCATCAGGATCTAGGGAGGAGATAACAAGGTGTAAGACACAAAACAACGCAAAGAGGGTCATCCCCCACTGCTAAACAATATACGTATAGTGGGATCAGATTTTATTTCTTATAGAAGCCATTGAAAAGCATTTCCTCATTCAAGCCGTTAGGTGACAAACTCTGTAGATCATATATCCAGCGAGTCTCTTTTCTGAGAAGCTCGTCGGTCATATGCGATTTTCGGATAGAGCCATAAGCTTTATCGACCACAATGATTTTTAGGCCCTTAGGTGAGCCACGATGGCAAGCATGGAAGTGCTTTGCTACCGATGAAATGGGTTTGCCACTCCTTAGGTGTGATTCCACACACAAGATGTTAGAGACATGATTTTGGACCCTCTTTCTGAGTTCCTGGGTAGTCTCGCCAACGTAAAGTTTCGGACAAGCACAACATAACACATAAATAACGTTGCGTGTACGACAGTTGGCATAGTATTTGGTGGTGATACGTCCCGGATGGGCCATCAATTCCAGTTGATCAGAGGCCACCATATACTGGCAGATTGAACAATCCCCACATGGAAAGGTACCAATAAGTTTGGTCCCTCTTCCCAGGGGTATAGTCGGTCTGCTGAAATGGCTTGTTGACAGTGAGTCTTTTAAATTCTTAGCTCGTTTAGCGACCAGACGAGGTCTGGAGCCAATGAGTTGTTCAATCTTGGGGTCGCTGCATAATATTGACCAATTTCGGTCCAGAGTACCATACACGTCCCCCCAATGGTTGTTGTATGTCGTAATTATACTCAGGAATTCTGGAGCTATTCGCTGTTTCGTCCTGAGTAGACTCTGTCTGTCTATTGCCGCGGTGGTTTGGAAGGCACCTGATATTACTTTTTGTGGGTAACCCCTCTTTTTGAATCTTGATGTTAAATCTCGGGCCTCTTTTTGGAAGGTGGCCTCATTGGAACAATTTCTTTTCAAACGAAAGAATTGTCCTTTCGGGATTGCGTTCCTCATATGTTGAGGGTGAAAGCTCTGATAGTGGAGCAAGCTGTTTGTTGCTGTGTCTTTTCTGTACAAGGAAGTAGAAAGCTTACCTTCCTCCTGATGAATTCTCAGATCCAAAAAGACCACCTCAGTCCATGAATGGTGTGACGTTAACCTGATGTTGAGGTTATTAGAATTGAGTGTCCGAATGAAGTGAAGGCAATCATCCAGGGTGCCTGTCCAAAAGAATAGAATATCATCTATAAATCTGTACCAATAAGGCACACAGTTGACAAAGTCCGGATGGGTGCGAACGCAGATGGCCTCCCACCATCCCAAAAACAGATTAGCGTAGGATGGTGCGCATTTCGCACCCATCGCGGTACCGGATACTTGCCTATAAAAGGCTCTATCAAAGGTGAAGTAACTGTTGTCCAAAATCATCCGGAGAAGATCCAAAAGAAAAGA
Source organism: Allobates femoralis (assembly GCA_033576535.1). Taxonomy (NCBI): domain Eukaryota; kingdom Metazoa; phylum Chordata; class Amphibia; order Anura; family Aromobatidae; genus Allobates; species Allobates femoralis. The sequence continues at coordinate 6,481 of JARQOC010002759.1, read as the reverse complement.
GTCATGCATACGGTTCCCTGTCGTCTGTTGATCTAGGAAATAAGAAACAGCTTTAACTCCCAAATCATGTCCGATGGATGTGTATAAGCTTTCCACATCCATCGTAATCATTAACGCGTTTTGAGTAAAGCTTACTTCATTCAGTTGGCAAATAAGATGTGATGAGTCCCTGACATAGGACCGAAGGGAAAGAACGTGCGTTTGAAGATAAAAATCTACATACGTACAAGGTTTTTCGAATAGGCCACCGATGCCGGCAACAATAGGTCTACCCGGCGGGTTTGTTAGAGACTTGTGTACTTTAGGTAACATGTACAAAGTAGGGACCGTAGGGTGTTTGTTAATTAAAAATTATTTTTTCCCTTTTATTAATGATACCTAAGTCAAGGCCTCGAAAGACTAGATTATCAAGTTTGCGTTTAAAGACGTCAGTCGGATCTGACGGAAGCTTTAAATAACAAGATTTATCGTTCAGCTGTCTTCTTACCTCTTCTAGATAAAGATTAACGGGCCACAGTACAATGTTGCCCCCCTTATCCGCTTCCTTTATTAGGAAATCTTTATGCTCTTTAAGATTTTTAAGAGCAATACGCTCATCCCGTGAGAGGTTGTTACCTTTAAAGTTGTTAGTCTTTAGATTCCTAATTTCTTTTGATATTATGTCGTAAAAAAGCTGTACTTGTGGAAATAGCGAAAAGGGGGGTGTGGCTTGAGAGGGGGCCCTTCCAGTGAAGGGTTTCTTTTTAGGTGTCATACCTGTAGGATCCTGTTCCTCGGCTAATTCCAGAAGATTCTGAAAAGTAGCCCTATCTTGGATCGGTAGAGAATCAATGACGGATGGACGATTATACATCAATTTAAAAGTCAGCTGTCTGCAAAAAAGATAGATATCTTTTGTTAGTTCAAATTTATCTAGCTGTCTCATAGGTGAAAACGACAAGCCTTTTTTAAGTAATAATTGTTCGGACTCCGACAACTGATAATCTGACAAATTGATGATTTGAAGATTTGTACTCACATCCGTGTTACCGATGGCTCCTGTCACCATCTCCTTCCCTGTCTGGCTCCCAATGGTAGTAGTGGAGACCATTTGCCTGTTCTCGGATTTCGATTGCGTAGATTTGGAGGACTTGCGCCTCCCCCTCCTGGTGGATGATCGAACTCTAGCTCCTCCCCGGATAAAAAATCCTCTCCGGTAGAGGAGGTAGATTGTGCCGAAGTAGCTGAGGTAGAATCCTCTCTCTCCTCAAAAGGTCTCGCAGAATTTTTCGGTCGCCGTGGAGGCCTATATGGATTATTCGGCTTGTTAGGCTTATTAGGTTTGTTAGGTTTGTTAGGCCTAAAAGGTCTGGGATTATCTCTGTGTGTCCACTTATACACCTGTTTTTCCTCCAAGTCCCTCTTATCACGGCTGATTTTCTGTTGTTTACCCCTGATAATGTCGTCCTCAAAACGGTCAATAATATCCTTAAGTTTAGTTCTAAAAGGGGCCACCTCTTTCACCAAGTCAAATTCCTTTAGTTTACCTTCCAGATTTTTTATTTCTATTTTCAGTTTTTCCAACAATGCCTTATCATGCTCAATCAACATTTGTATTATAATCTGGGAGCATTTAGTCAATCCAGACTCCCATATTTGTTTAAATCCTGCATCTACTTCCCAGGCCGGAAAAATCTGCACCCTTAATCCTCTGGGTGCTACCCCTAGTTTCTCGTACTCCTCCAAAGCCTTAATGTTCCAGTAAGTTTTGCACATATGTTTATGTAGCTTAATCAACCGAGTAGACACTCCCTTAAAGGAAGAGTCCTCAACCAGGGGCTCTCTGGCACTGAATATTCCACCAGTGTAATTCCTCCAAGAAGCTTCCCTGGATTCTAAATCCATATCACGGAAGAAAAGGAGGAGAAATGATTTCAAAGAATATTCAAAAAAAATATATATATGTATATATCCCAAGAACGTGACGTGCACACCCAGAGATATGCCCAAAGGGGACACTAGGAAAGTATAATTTGAAACACGTAATTGGGAGGCACAGTACACGTGATCCACCAGTCACATGCTCAGGAAACATGTATATAAAAAAGAGGGAATAGAGAGCATGTATATAGACCGGGATCTGGGATTTATACAAAACAACTCATATAAATATCCAAAAGAGTTTTATTTATTATTCATATATACAAAAACAGGAAGCTTTTTTACGACATATTATCAAAAGAAATTAGGAATCTAAAGACTAACAACTTTAAAGGTAACAACCTCTCACGGGATGAGCGTATTGCTCTTAAAAATCTTAAAGAGCATAAAGATTTCCTAATAAAGGAAGCGGATAAGGGGGGCAACATTGTACTGTGGCCCGTTAATCTTTATCTAGAAGAGGTAAGAAGACAGCTGAACGATAAATCTTGTTATTTAAAGCTTCCGTCAGATCCGACTGACGTCTTTAAACGCAAACTTGATAATCTAGTCTTTCGAGGCCTTGACTTAGGTATCATTAATAAAAGGGAAAAATAATTTTTAATTAACAAACACCCTACGGTCCCTACTTTGTACATGTTACCTAAAGTACACAAGTCTCTAACAAACCCGCCGGTAGACCTATTGTTGCCGGCATCGGTGGCCTATTCGAAAAACCTTGTACGTATGTAGATTTTTATCTTCAAACGCACGTTCTTTCCCTTCGGTCCTATGTCAGGGACTCATCACATCTTATTTGCCAACTGAATGAAGTAAGCTTTACTCAAAACGCGTTAATGATTACGATGGATGTGGAAAGCTTATACACATCCATCGGACATGATTTGGGAGTTAAAGCTGTTTCTTATTTCCTAGATCAACAGACGACAGGGAACCGTATGCATGACTCTTTTCTTTTGGATCTTCTCCGGATGATTTTGGACAACAGTTACTTCACCTTTGATAGAGCCTTTTATAGGCAAGTATCCGGTACCGCGATGGGTGCGAAATGCGCACCATCCTACGCTAATCTGTTTTTGGGATGGTGGGAGGCCATCTGCGTTCGCACCCATCCGGACTTTGTCAACTGTGTGCCTTATTGGTACAGATTTATAGATGATATTCTATTCTTTTGGACAGGCACCCTGGATGATTGCCTTCACTTCATTCGGACACTCAATTCTAATAACCTCAACATCAGGTTAACGTCACACCATTCATGGACTGAGGTGGTCTTTTTGGATCTGAGAATTCATCAGGAGGAAGGTAAGCTTTCTACTTCCTTGTACAGAAAAGACACAGCAACAAACAGCTTGCTCCACTATCAGAGCTTTCACCCTCAACATATGAGGAACGCAATCCCGAAAGGACAATTCTTTCGTTTGAAAAGAAATTGTTCCAATGAGGCCACCTTCCAAAAAGAGGCCCGAGATTTAACATCAAGATTCAAAAAGAGGGGTTACCCACAAAAAGTAATATCAGGTGCCTTCCAAACCACCGCGGCAATAGACAGACAGAGTCTACTCAGGACGAAACAGCGAATAGCTCCAGAATTCCTGAGTATAATTACGACATACAACAACCATTGGGGGGACGTGTATGGTACTCTGGACCGAAATTGGTCAATATTATGCAGCGACCCCAAGATTGAACAACTCATTGGCTCCAGACCTCGTCTGGTCGCTAAACGAGCTAAGAATTTAAAAGACTCACTGTCAACAAGCCATTTCAGCAGACCGACTATACCCCTGGGAAGAGGGACCAAACTTATTGGTACCTTTCCATGTGGGGATTGTTCAATCTGCCAGTATATGGTGGCCTCTGATCAACTGGAATTGATGGCCCATCCGGGACGTATCACCACCAAATACTATGCCAACTGTCGTACACGCAACGTTATTTATGTGTTATGTTGTGCTTGTCCGAAACTTTACGTTGGCGAGACTACCCAGGAACTCAGAAAGAGGGTCCAAAATCATGTCTCTAACATCTTGTGTGTGGAATCACACCTAAGGAGTGGCAAACCCATTTCATCGGTAGCAAAGCACTTCCATGCTTGCCATCGTGGCTCACCTAAGGGCCTAAAAATCATTGTGGTCGATAAAGCTTATGGCTCTATCCGAAAATCGCATATGACCGACGAGCTTCTCAGAAAAGAGACTCGCTGGATATATGATCTACAGAGTTTGTCACCTAACGGCTTGAATGAGGAAATGCTTTTCAATGGCTTCTATAAGAAATAAAATCTGATCCCACTATACGTATATTGTTTAGCAGTGGGGGATGACCCTCTTTGCGTTGTTTTGTGTCTTACACCTTGTTATCTCCTCCCTAGATCCTGATGACCTGGATCGGCAATCAGTACCTCCTCCAAACGATGTTCGTACTATCTGAATTTCCTGGACTAGCATCATTTATAAAAAAAAGGTTTCTTCATGACCACCGACTTGGATATACCCGTCAATTCGGACATACTTCGGATGTACTTTAAACCTCATTCCTCTTATGAACTGGATCTCCAAGTTCTATGGACTAATCGATGTTTTTGGTCTATGTTCCCTCTTCTTTCAGTGACACATGAGGCTTTTTTCATCAGGCCTGGAGCCCTTGGAATATTCTTGTTAAACAGCTCCAAAATAAATTTTCCTATCTTCCTGATAGTTTTCTGGATAGCAACATTCTTGTCCTTATTATCTGTGTGAGCTTTTTATCTCACATAATGAATATGGCCCCTTTCCCTTTGTTTGTCCCTTACTTGACTACTGTTGTTCTACATGTATGTCTGATGTTTAACCCTTTGTTTTTCATTAGGCTGCATGCTGACATGAGATTAATGACATATGGAGATTAATCAACTTAAACTAAATATGAAGAAATGTTTTCTCTTCCTTGGTATAGTTCCACACAAAGAGGAGTTTAATAACCTTCTTTTTTTTCCCACTTTGCTTTATTTAGCTTCCTTTACAATGCCTGGAGAATGGATGCAGAGTTAGTGAATAGTGCCGCTGTAATATACTCACGGCGCGTCCTTGTCTCTCCCTTTCCTCCGCCCAAAGTCTGCTTGCTTCCCAGTCCTAACTCCCTCATTGCAGTGCGCTCGCGCACTAAAATTCTATGACCGGCCGGTCTGCGCATGCGTTCCGTCGCTTAGCGACGGCACACACATCAGGACTCTTTTGCATTGAATTGACGCGAGATTAGGCGTCATTACGCCACCTTAGCCCCGCCTCCTCGTTTCCGGAATTGCGGCTGTAATCCGGGAACGATATGCAGGTGGGCTCATCTAACACTTACCATAAATACTTCATCACAACAGGTAACAAACAGGCTCTCCCCCATAGGAAGCCGTCTGTTTAGGCGGCGACACGCGTCGGGTGTCGAGCGTGCTATGTGCCTTGCTTCCTAGGATGATGACACCTCTGGTAATTAGATTTGGACATAGTGACACCTAATGGTGCACTGGAAGTCCAATTATTCATCCTTTATTTCCTTTTTCCCTTAGGGCTCTCTTTTTCCCTCAGGGCTTGTTGGTACAACATAACAATATATGAGTATAGGCTGGCTTTGTCTCTCCCCATTGATAGGGGAATTTATAGTTAAGTGACACCTCTTCTTTTGAATATAATGTGACTGAGGACTTCTTGTTAAATATATGTCCTCTCTCTACAGGAATTTTAGATTTGGTTAGTCACGTTTCTACTCTCCTGTTTCAACCATTTATAACAGGTGTTCACATTTGATTCCTTATATGTGTGTTTATTGGTAGTATATAGCTCATATTGTACACATTTTTTGGGTCAATTTGTGCTTCTTTTGTGACAAAGTTTGCCACTCTATTACCAGAGTTCTTTTCATCATCCTTGTACACTGAGTATTGTACATTGTTGTATTACCATTTTCTTGATGCATATTACAAGGCCATAGTTTGTTGGTGGCTCTCACCTTTTAATGGTTTTTAACTGTATGTTTGTTTCCTGTTTTTGTATATATGAATAATAAATAAAACTCTTTTGGATATTTATATGAGTTGTTTTGTATAAATCCCAGATCCCGGTCTATATACATGCTCTCTATTCCCTCTTTTTTATATAACTGTATGTTAACCAGGGAGGATCAAATGTGATAAAATTTGACAGTTGCTCAAAGTCATTAAAGAAATTCAATTTACATCAAATTTATTCAATGTAAAATTAATTTACTTCATTTTCATGTAGTATATAAATGTATAACTGTTCTGTATAAGTTTACTGAAAACCACAGGACTTCACAGTATATCCCCAGTAAAATCACCCACTGCTCTATGCATGACATCACTGGTTTTCAGGGATGCCACCTGCCGGGCCACCCTGTGTTACACTGCGAGATTTAACATGCACTGAGAGGGATCGCCAGATGTGACGTGATCGTGGGGTTGCAATAGGTTATCATGACAGCGAAAGGTCAGATGATGACCACCTGTGACAGTCATGATTCAACTCCTGTGAACACTACCTGAGCACTGGCATTCACAGGAGATGATAAT
>JARQOC010002758.1:0-22103 GCA_033576535.1 Allobates femoralis | reverse complement strand
ATATAGCATGATTAATTCCATGGTCTGTACATAAGAGGGGTTACATACAAAATTATAGATATAGTTGACACTAAACAAATTAACAATGACAGACTGGTACAGAGAGGAGAGGACCCTGCCCTTGCGGGCTTACATTCTACAGGATAATGGGGAGGAGACAGTAGGTCAGGAGTGCAGCAGTTCCGGTGGTGGTGAGGCGGCAGCTCCGGTGGTGGTGATGCAGCAGTTCTGGTGGTGGTGAGGCGGCAGCTCTGGTGGTGGTGAGGCGGCAGCTCTGGTGGTGGTGAGGCGGCAGCTCTGGTGGTGGTGAGGCGGCAGCTCTGGTGGTGGTGAGGCGGCAGCTCTGGTGGTGGTGAGGCGGCAGTTCTGGTGGTGGTGAGGCGGCAGCTCTGGTGGTGGTGAGGCCGAAGCTCTGGTGGTGGTGAGGCGGCAGCTGCGGTGGTGGCGAGGCCGCAGTTCTGGTGGTGGTGAGGTGGCAGCTCTGGTGGTGGTGAGGCCGCAGTTCTGGTGGTGGTGAGGCGTCAGCTCCGGTGGTGGTGAGGCGTCAGCTCCGGTGGTGGTGAGGCGGCAGCTCTGGTGGTGGTGAGGCGGCACCGTGGTCATTGCAGGCTGTAAGCTTTCCTGAAGAGATGGTTTTCAGGTTCAGTCTGAAGGTTCCGAGTGTGGTGGATAATCGGACCTGTTGGGGCACTGAATTCCAGAGGATGGGGGATATTCGGGAGAAATCTTGGAGGCGGTTGTGTGAGGAACGAATAAGTGTGGAGGAGAGGAGGAGGAAAGATCGAAGATTATGTGAGGGAAGATAGTGGGAGGTTAGTTCAGAGATATAGGGAGAAGACCGGTTATGGACGGCTTTGTAGGTCAGTGTTAGTAGCTTGAACTGGATTTGTTGTGGAATTGGGAGTCAGTGAAGAGATTTGCAGAGGGGAGATACAGGGGAGCAGTGAGGAGAAAGGTGGATTAGTCGGGCAGCAGAGTTCAGGACAGACTGGAGTGGTGCAAGAGTGTTAGCAGGGAGGCCACAGAGGAGGAGGTTGCAGTAGTCGAGGCAGGGAGATGATGAGGGTGTGTACAAGAGTTTTAGTAGATTGAGGACTGAGGAAAGGACGGATTCTGGAAATATTTTTGAGCTGGAGGCGACAGGAGGTGGAGAGAGTTTGAATGTGCGGTGTGAAGGATAAAGCAGAGTCAAGAGTTACTCCGAGGCAGCGGATTTCAGGTGTGGGAGAGAGAGTTATGCCATTTAACGTGATAGATAGATCAGGTAGGGAAGATACATGAGATGGAGGAAAGATGATGAGTTCAGTTTTGTCTACATTGAGTTTTTGGAAGCGACAGGTGAAGGAGGATATGGCTGATAGACACTCCGGGATTCTGGACAGCAGAAAGGAGGAGGAGGATATGGCTGATAGACACTCCGGGATTCTGGACAGCAGAGAGGTGATGTCTGGGCCAGAGAGGTAGATCTGAGTGTCATCAGCGTACAGGTGATACTGGAAGCCATGGTGGGACTGTATGAGTTGTCCTAGGCCAAGGGTATAGATAGAGAAAAGTAGGGGCCCCAGGACAGAGCCTTGTGGGACTCCAACAGAGAGAGGGCGGGATGAGGAGGTCGTGTGAGTAGGAAACGCTAAACGTGCGGTTGTAAAGGTAGGAGGCGATCCAGGACAGGGCAAGGTCTTTGATGCCAAGGTAAGAGAGAATCTGTAGTAGGAGGGAGTGGTCAACTGTGTCAAAGGCAGAGGACAGGTTTAAAAGTAGGAGGATGGAGAAATGTCTGTTAGCTTTGGCAGTGAGTAAGTCGTTAGTAATTTTGGTCGGGGCAGTTTCAGTGGAGTTGGTGGGAGCAGAAGCCGGGTTGTAAGTTGTCAAGGAGAGAGATGAGAGGTGGGAGGAAAGTGGAGCATGCCCAAGGAGTTTGGAAGCAAACGGGAGCAGCGATATGGGGCGGTAGCTCGTCATAGCAGTAGGGTCAAGGTTTGGTTTTTTGAGGATGGGTGTGATGGTGGCATGCTTGAAAGCAGAGGGGAAGGTCCCGGAAGATAGCGATAGGTTGAAGGGATGGGTTAGGGCTGGGAAGAGCGTGTTATTGAGGTTGGGAAGGAGGTGGGAAGACATGGGGTCAAGTGCACAAGGTGGTGAGGTGTGATTTGGAGAGGAGACGAGTAAGGTCTCCTTACGTGATTGATACAGTTCCATATAGTTTGGTAATAGAGATACTGGGAAATCCCAGTGGAGCTCAGTAGCTCTATATATAGTACATACAATAAATAGGAGAAAAATTAGAGCATATTGCTACAATATTTTGCATATAAAAACTTGATTTATTAAGGTTTCTAGAGACATAGTAAATACTAAATTACAAAAGATGCCACTATTACAAAATGCACTAGCACCAAGGTACAGTGGAAAACATTGTACAATTGGATTGACAATCAATGCAAACCATAGGTAACCTTTAGTAAACCCTTGTTTAGGGAATCACAGGAAAGCCAATAAATAATCACAAAGTTGTAAGCAGGCTGTGCTGTGAAATAACACCCCCATGGTGAGCTAATCAGTCCATACTGTTAAAAGTCCAGATCCATACCAAAGGTGCGTGTAGTGCAGGGAGGAGGGAACCCCCTTAGTACCAGACTCCTGACGTACGTTTCGCTTAGTTTTCTTGCTTGTTATCACGATTGCTTCATCAAGAGGAGTACCGCCGATTACAAACTCGCAGCTTATATCCCTAATCAGCATGGTCACATGCTTCTACCCGGCCAGTAGAATCGCATATTACGGCGCATGCGTACTCGCCGCGACCGGCAACTCGGCGGTACTCCTCTTGATGAAGCAATCGTGATAACAAGCAAGAAAACTAAGCGAAACGTACGTCAGGAGTCTGGTACTAAGGGGGTTCCCTCCTCCCTGCACTACACGCACCTTTGGTATGGATCTGGACTTTTAACAGTATGGACTGATTAGCTCACCAATTGAGCAGCAACCATATGGGGGTGTTATTTCACAGCACAGCCTGCTTACAACTTTATGATTATTTATTGGCTTTTCTGTGATTCCCTAAACAAGGGTTTACTAAAGGTTACCTATGGTTTGCATTGATTGTCAATCCAATTGTACAATGTTTTCCACTGTACCTTTGTGCTAGTGCATTTTGTAATAGTGGCATCTTTTGTCTTTTGTAATTTAGTATTTACTATGTCTCTAGAAATCTCCTTACGTGATGTTGGAGAGGGAGGTTGTGAAGGAAGGGCAGAGGTCTGGTATATGGAGTATATATTACACGCTGGTAAGATTGGGTTATAGGGCTTAATATTATAATTAAAGGAATTGTCCAGGTTTGAGATGAGATCCTGTAGTCCCTCTAGGTGACTGCAGGCCTTTGAATTCTCACAGCGCGTGCACTGCACACTTTCAGGATTCTCTTGTGCTAATGGTAAGATTGGACGGTCATGTGAGCACAAGTATGTGATTTATATACGTCTGGCCACATTCTGACTAGACGTGTCCGGCCTCACTCAGTTCATTTTCATTGATCGAGGCCTCACGTCTAGTTGGCATGTGACTGTGAGGTGGTCGACAGGGTAGGGGGTACTCGGGTATCGGGGCTGATGGCGACTTGGATGGGGGGGATCACGGCTGGTCGGTCCCCAGTCCCATGCCCTGGGCCCTCAATGGCGGGGGATGATGATGGTGGTGAAGGGGATTGGCTACGTGACGCCACCCGTGGTACCTGATAACGGTGGATACCAGCGCTGCGGCCAACCGCTGAGGTGATGGTGGGTGCAGCTCAGTGTGGTACATCTCCCCACAGGTGGAACTTTACCTCAGGGCAGCGGGGAAGGATGAGGGGAGTCGTAGTAGCGTCTCTGCAGGGGTATGCTGTGGGCAGCGGCGGGGAAGCAGACTCACACACAGTGGTCTTTGTTTTGGTACTTTTTACTGATGACGGGTAACCGGTACAGTCCAAGAGGGTAACCAGGTTCTCAGTGCAATTCAGGATTATCACCTGGAGAGTTGTGCGGCCTCCTCTGTCTCTGTGTACTGTGGTTTGGGGTGAGCTCTGCCTGTAACTGAACTCGCCACTTTCTTCCCTCCTAGGGCTTTGCTCTATAACTGACAATGAGGTCCTTCTGCGGGGTCCCTATCCCTCCTTTGGCCCCCTGGTCCTGTGTTTGGTCAGTGTTAAGTGTCTCTTACTGTACTTTCCTCAGGGGGTTAATTCCTCCTGGTCCTGTGTGTGGTCAGTTATCATTGGTGTGGGAGTAGTGAATATCCCAGAAGAAAGATTATACTCACCGTCCATAACTCCCCTGCAGCATTACAGCATCCTCCTGTTGTTTTGTGCCATCAGCTGATGTGGTGTGTGGACTGTGGCCAATAACAATGACATCATCATTGATGAGCAGTTGCCAGCAAAAGAAGACAGAAGGATGCCGCTATGCTGCAGGGGAGTGATGGGAGGTGAGTATAATCATTCATTTTTTTAAGTGTGCGCCGTGATGGGGGCCCATATGCCAGGTTGAGGGACAAATACCAGGATATGAGCACATATACCAGGAAGGGTAATCATAACCAGGATATGGGGCACATACCTGCATATGGGCACATATACCAGTTCAGGATATAGGCTGTATATGAGGATGGGGCACATATACCAGGATGGGAGATCATATGCCAGGATATGGGGCACACACTAGGATGGGGTACCATATACTAGAATATGCGCCATATATGAAGATGAGACATCAGATTACTTGGGAAAAGGTGTATGGCGGTCCGCGCTGCCAGACTGACTCGCATCAAGGAAGACACTTGGAAATGAGGTGTTGATCAGATCCTTCTTTTATTCACCGACGCGTTTCGGTGCCCACCTGGCATCTTCATCAGGGATCTTGTTCCCCACCCCCTTCTTGTATTTATATATGAAGATGAGGCACATATATTAGGATGGGGGACCATATACCAGGATATGGCGCATATATACCAGAATATGGGCCTTATATATCAGGATGGGGTATCATATACCAGGATATGGGCACATATACCAGGATGGGGGATCATATACACCAGGATGGGGCACATACACCAGGATGGAGCACATACACCAGGATGGGGCACATACACCAGGATGGAGCACATACACCAGGGTGGGGCACATACACCAGGATGGAGCACATACACCAGGATGGGGCACATACACCAGGATGGAGCACATACACCAGGGTGGGGCACATACACCAGGATGGAGCACATACACCAGGATGGGGCACATACACCAGGATGGGGCACATACACCAGGATGGAGCACATACACCAGGATGGAGCACATACACCAGGATGGAGCACATACACCAGGATGGAGCACATACACCAGGATGGAGCACATACACCAGGATGGAGCACATACACCAGGATGGAGCACATACACCAGGGTGGAGCACATACACCAGGATGGAGCACATACACCAGGATGGAGCACATACACCAGGATGGAGCACATACACCAGGATGGGGCACATACACCAGGATGGAGCACATACACCAGGGTGGGGCACATACACCAGGATGGAGCACATACACCAGGATGGAGCACATACACCAGGATGGGGCACATACACCAGGATGGGGCACATACACCAGGATGGGGCACATACACCAGGATGAGGGGTCATATACCAGGGGCACATACAGGATGGTAGATGTGCAAAGTTGACAGAGACTTGCACAGTAATTGCAGTGAAAGGTAAATCCTACAAAGTATTGAACACAAATGCACATTGCAATTTTCAGATTTATATTTTGAAAATACTTAAACTATGTATGGTTTCTTTTCTGGTCGTCATAATGGGAGACCCAGACAATGGGGTTTAGGGCTCTGCCCTCCGGAGGTCACACTAGGTACTACAAGTTTGTAGACACCGCCTCCTCCGCTTATAAACCCCTACCGCAGGGAACATCCTCAGTTTTAAACTTAGTGTGCTCGGAGGATCACGCTTTGCTTGCACTTCACTGCATTCTCACAACTTACGTGATGGCGTCTGAAGACAAGGTAATACGGTCCTAGTCGGGACCTGTGACAGCCTCCCCACTCACCCTTAGTGGCACATGCTGGTGGAGGTACCGGAGGGCCTAGAGCCTGGACACTTGGTGTTCTCCCGGTACGCTGTCACGCTCCTTTCCATCCCTCTCTGGGGGGCTCTGGAGAGTGGGAGATGGGGCCTTGCACAGCTCCGCTCCGTCCGAGGCCTCCCTAAATGGTGCTTACAGACCGGACTGGAGCCAGCCCAGTCCGAGGCCTCCCTAAATGGTGCTTACACTCCGGACTGGGCTGAACCCCCGTCCGAGGCCTCCCTAAATGGTGCTTACAGACCGGACCGGCACTGAGGCCCGTGTGTCTCCTGCGTGCCTGGGGGTAGTGTCTGTCACTTTGTGTGTCATGACACTCAGACCGCGCGTTTACCCTCGGGTCCGCGGTTCTGGTGGCGTACCCTGTGCTGGGGTCGCCTTAGCTGACCGCCCTGTGTGTCACAGGGGCTGAGGCTATGGACTGCGTATGTGTGTTTGTACAGTCAGTCTGTGTGTGGTGTATCTCACACTGTTTCCCGCGCTGCGGGCTCCGGCACCTTCATGCTGAGGCTGCCTGGAGGATGAGAAGCTGCCCGGGCGGTGACGTCACCGCGGGGCGTGTGTGTGTGTTTCCCGCGTGCTTTCGGCGCCGCCCACTTTTTCACTGCCGGCGGCCATCTTTCCCCTTACTCCCAGACTGGGATCTGACTTGCAGCGTGCGTCTGCACTCTACGGGGGGACCGGAAGCCGTCGCGGAGGTCACACACACACACCGCTTCCTCCTACCGCTTTACTGCGGTCGGTAAGCCACCGGGATCCCCGGTTTTTGTCTGCAATTTGGCTTATTTCCCCCTACTGTGGCGATGTCCTCAGTAAGGAAGCATGCTGCTAAGACGGCAGAGGCCACCATTACTTGTGCGATATGCAATGGTACACTGGTGGAGGGGTCCTGCAATAACTGCGGGCGCCCAGAGGCCCGGACTGCCGTTACTGAATCAGCAGCTCCGGTGCTATACCCTGAGGTTCATGTGATCTCAGGACCATGGGAAACTCAGAACAAGATTAATGAATCTCTGTTGTCCCAGCTGTCCTCCATGTCGCAATCCCTGGAGGCACTTAATAGGAGACTGGAAAGCCCAGCTACTCCTTCCAGTTACCCCCGGGTGTCCCCCTCTTCTACTGTGAGACCCCTTAAGCGGGCTCGTCGTGAGGAGTCACCCGAGCTCCATGTCCTCTCTGAGGAGGAGCGTTCCTCTGATGGTGAGGAAGATGATGGGGGTTCAAACCTCGGGTCTGTGTCTGTGTCTGAACCACCGGACGGGGTGGAGGATTTGGTGTCCTCTATCAACGAGACCTTACGTCTCGTGACACCCCCTGAGGAGGTGACGGTACACCCGAAGGAGGTCTATCAATGGCTGCGGCCGGAGGCTAGACCAAGTGGCTCCTTCATGGACCACACTAATTTTGGAAGGGTGATTAGAGCTCCCAGGTTACATCCTGGGCGGCGTTATGTCCGAAAACCTAAGGACAATCGCTTCCCCTTCCCCCAGGAGGTGATTCAGGAGTGGTCGCAGTCTCCAAAGGTGGACGCTTCCATGACCAGGATTGCTGCACGCTCCTTATTCTCTGCCTCTGATAGCTCCTCGCTGAAGGATGCGACGGATAGACAGGTCGAGCAACTCGCCAAGTCTTCCTATGAGGTTGTGGGGTCTTCTTTTGCCCCTAATTTTGCCACGGTTTGGACCTTACAAGCAATTACTACCTGCTTGGATGGTATCACTGACCTGGCAAGGTCTAGTCCAGAGGTCATGGCGCTTACCGAGAGGGCAAGGGCCTATGCGGATTACGCCAGGACGGCGACTCTGGAAACTGCCACTCGCTCAGCTGTGGCCTCGGCCAATGCTATTGCGATTCGCAGGTTGTTGTGGCTGCGTCTTTGGGACTCAGATGCCACATCCAAGAAGATTTTGCAGAATCTTCCGTTTGCTGGTGATAGACTGTTTGGCACTGAACTAGACAAGCTGATAAAGGATTCTGCTGAGTCTAAGATACCGCAGAATAAGCCTAAGCCACGGTATACGGTGAAAAGGAACCCAAAACAGTGGTCCTTTCGCTCCAGCTCACAGTCATCAGCACCGTCCGCTCGTACGGACCGAGGGGGCAAGCCCGCTTCGCAGTGGCGCTCTAAGAGTCGCCCAAAGAAGCCGGCGGGGGCAGCGGCTGCCACCCCCAAACCCGCCTCTACATGACTCGCTCTCCCTTCCTGCCTCCCCACAGGTGGGGGGCCGCTTGTCTCGCTTTCAGGACAAGTGGCTACTTCACGTTCAAGATCAGTGGGTTCGAGACGTGGTCTCGCGAGGTTACAGGATAGAGCTGACGTCAAAACCTATACACCGATTCCATCGGTCGGTCCCGTCACCAGAAAAGGCTCAGGCTTTTTACCTGGTGTTGGAGGGTCTCCGCAGGGACGGAGTTGTGATCCCGGTGCCTTCCGGAGAGAGGTTCAGGGGGTTTTACTCCAACCTCTTTATCGTTCCGAAGAAGGACGGATCCTTCCGCCCGGTTCTAGATCTGAAGTTGTTCAATCGTCACGTGTTGGTTCGGAAGTTCCGTATGGAGTCACTGCGCTCCGTGATCGCGGCTGTGTCACAGGGGGACTTCCTAGCGTCCATAGATATCAGAGACGCTTACCTTCACGTGCCCATTGCACCGGCTCACCAGCGCTGGTTGAGATTTGCAGTGGGGGAGGAACACTTCCAATTTGTGGCGCTGCCGTTCGGTTTGGCCTCGGCACCGCGGGTGTTCACAAAAGTGATGGCCTCCATGATGGCTCTCCTGCACGTACAGGGACATGCTGTCATCCCCTATCTGGACGACCTGCTGGTCAGGGCGCCATCAGAACACCTCTCTCAAGAGAGCCTGGATGTGACCATGCGGTCTCTGGAACAGTTCGGTTGGCTCCTCAATATGCAGAAGTCAACGTTGGTTCCGACCCAGTCACTGACATATCTGGGCATGGACTTCAACACGGCTTCGGCCCTGGTGTCTCTGCCACGACTAAAACAGCTGGCGATCCAATCAGGAGTGCAAGCAGTCCTCCTGTCACCACAATCATCCCTTCGGGTGTTGATGATGCTGGTGGGACGCATGGTGGCGGCAATAGAGGCGGTGCCTTTCGCACAGTTTCGCCTCCGTCCTCTCCAGCTGGAGATTCTCCGCAGGTGGGACAAAAGGACGATCTCACTGAATCGGCTGGTGACCCTTTCCCAACCGACCAGAGACTCCCTGCAGTGGTGGCTGCTGCCACATCACTTGTCTCGGGGCCGGTCCTTCGTAAAACCGTCATGGTTAGTGGTGACCACCGACGCCAGTCTGAAGGGCTGGGGGGCGGTGTTCTTACACCACAGGGCCCAAGGCCTCTGGACTCAGTCGGAGTCGGCGTTGCAGATCAACGTGCTGGAGATCAAGGCGGTATACCTGGCACTCCTGGCTTTTCAGAAATTCCTCTCAGGACAACCCATTCGGGTTCAGTCCGACAATGCGACGGCCGTCGCTTATATAAATCATCAAGGAGGAACCAGGAGTGCAGAGGCTCTGGCCGAAGTCCACCGCATCCTAGCCTGGGCGGAGGACAACAACTGCCTGATATCCGCAGTTCACATCCCAGGGGTCGAAAACTGGGAGGCCGACTACCTGAGCCGGCAGGGGATGGACGCCGGAGAGTGGTCTCTTCATCCAGACGTCTTCCAGGACATCTGCAGCAGATGGGGCACTCCGGACGTGGATCTGATGGCCTCACGGCTGAATCATCAGGTGCCGCAATACATGGCGAGGTCATGGGACCCCCAGTCTCTGGGAGCGGATGCCCTAATCTTGACCTGGTCCAGATTCCATCTACCATATGTGTTCCCGCCTCTGGCTCTGATTCCCAGGGTGCTGTGGAAAATCAGGTCGGAGTGCAGGGTAGCCATTCTAGTGGCTCCAGATTGGCCCAGGAGGTCCTGGTACCCAGACCTGTGGCAACTGTCAGGCGGACACAGGTGGGCTCTTCCAGAACGCGCAGATTTACTCGCGCAAGGCCCATTCTTCCACCTCAATTCCAAGGCCCTCAGATTGACTGCATGGCTCTTGAGGCCTGGCTGCTGACATCCAGGGGTTTCTCCCCTACAGTGGTGGCCACTATGAATCGGGCTAGGAAGCCCGTTTCCAGGAAGATGTACCACAGGACGTGGAAAGTCTTTTTTACCTGGTGTGCCTCTGGTGGACGGTCCCCGTGGCCCTTGTCTATCCCGACGTTGTTGGCCTTCCTACAGTCGGGTTTGGAATTGGGATTATCCCTTGGCTCTTTGAAAGGTCAAGTTTCAGCACTCTCTGTGCTGTTTGACAGGCGATTGGCGCTCCTCCCGAAGGTCCGTCAATTTCTGCAGGGGGTGTCGCGGATGGTTCCGCCCTACAAGAGACCTCTGGACCCTTGGGACCTTAACATGGTCCTAACGGCATTGCAGAAACCGCCGTTTGAGCCTCTGAGGGATGTTTCTCTATCCCGTCTGTCACAGAAAGTGGTCTTTCTGGTGGCAATTACGTCTCTGAGGAGGCTCTCAGAATTGGCTGCACTATCGTGCAAGTCACCCTTTCTGGTGGTTCACCAAGACAAGGTGGTGTTGCGCCCACGGCCAGAATTCTTGCCGAAGGTGGTTTCAACTTTTCACCTGAACCAGGAGATTGTTCTCCCATCATTTTGCCCCGCTCCCGTTCATCAGGTTGAACGCGACCTCCATACTCTGGATCTTGTGAGAGCTGTACGCATTTATGTGTCCAGGACCGCCTCCTTCAGGAGTTCGGATTCCTTGTTTGTTCTCACGACAGGTCGCTGTAAGGGGTCCGCGGCTTCAAAGTCGACCTTGGCCAGATGGATTAAGACTCCCATTCAGGAGGCCTACCGGTCCTCTGGCTTGCCTCTCCCGTGGGATTGAAGGCTCACTCTACCAGAGCTGTAGGTGCCTCCTGGGCTTTGCGACATCGAGCGTCGGCTCTACAAGTGTGTCAGGCGGCCACCTGGTCCAGCCTGCACACATTTTCTAAGCACTATATGGTGCAGGCCCATGCCTCTGCGGATGCGAGTTTGGGCAGGCGGGTTCTCCAGGCGGCGGTTGCCCACCTTTAAAGGGAACCACGTGTTATCCGTCTTGTTGAGGAACTCTTCCCGCCCTGGGGTATTGCTTTAGGACATCCCCATTGTCTGGGTCTCCCATTATGACGACCAGAAAAAAGAGAATTTTGTTTACGTACCGTAAATTCTTTTTTCTTTAGTCATCAATGGGAGACCCAGCACCCACCCAGTTGTTCCGTTGCATGTTTTTTTGCATTGGTTCTGTTCTCTGTTGAGACAGTGTTTGCCGGGTTGTTGAACCGTCTGTGTACGGCATTCTTCCCGATGTTTTCGGGTGTGGTTTTTCATTCCTCCTCGCAGCTTATGGACCAAACTGAGGATGTTCCCTGCGGTAGGGGTTTATAAGCGGAGGAGGCGGTGTCTACAAACTTGTAGTACCTAGTGTGACCTCCGGAGGGCAGAGCCCTAAACCCCATTGTCTGGGTCTCCCATTGATGACTAAAGAAAAAAGAATTTACGGTACGTAAACAAAATTCTCTTTTTTCTATTTCACAAATACTTGTACTTAGTGTTGGTATCACATACAATCAGTAGAAAGAGAGGGGGGTGGAGGGCACCGCAATCAAATGCAGATGATATTATAATGGGGATCAAATTGTAACCCAAAAATTGTAACTAAGAGGGAAGAAAGAAGGAGGTTACCAGTGAGTGATACTGCCCACAACAAGCTACGGCTATCAAATGTGATCATTCTTTATGTAGAAATTCAGGACAACATGAAACAAACAGATGAAATAAAATCAATGAATGCCAAGGTCAATGAGTGGGAAACCTATCACCTATCCACACAAATGAGCCCCTGAGGGGACCCTGAGAAGAAGCCATACTTCATGTTCTAGAATCTCTAACAGATACTTTAATGACATTTGATAAGAAGGTTTATCACTTGTGATAGTAATACCATCAGTGGTTTACAGTAAACAACTCTAGTTCATATAGTCAAACATGTGCATAACCCCCCCTAGATGATACACGGAGGGGGGAGTCACCATCCGCTGTTAGGGATTAAAATTAGTCACAATATACAAATTCTGCAAGAACACAGGATAACCCGCAGGACAGTATATACAGATCACCCATTAACCACAATGGGTTTGACTGTAAAGCAGGGGTCAGCACATGTGCACAACACTTTTTATATACAGAGATGACTATTTATTTAAGCCCCCTATACTGTGAGAATAGACCGGTATATATCATTTCCCGAGCTGAGAGGGATGTTTTTGGAAACATACAGGGGGTCACACACTTATGTGGACTGGTGTATAAAACCAGCCCCTATGGAGGGAATCACCCTCAATTGCTAAGAGTTTAACAAAACCTGAAGGTATAACGTGCTTTTGGACACCGCTATGATGATATAAACATCCCCCAAATTATTTTTTATTTTATGTTAGTATCGTTTAGGAGTTTAGCCCTAGGAGCAAACCCCAAGGTTACAAGGGATATTGGAGATACATATCACACACAAATAATCAGTTCCAAACTTGTAAAGAGAAATCTGTAGATTTGGTTGTTACCTAGTATTAGTACCGGCCATTGCCGGATTTACCAGGGGAACCCATGGATGGATTACTCAGATGTATAGGACAGGAGGACCCACATATCACACAATCCCAATAAAATGCATCTATGTTTGTGAGTGTATCATGAAAACAATGTGGACAGGTTCACTGGGTGTGAAGACTTATTCAGGTCATTGTAAATCCTGCCGTCCTCAGTGGATCTTCTAGCACATTAAATGCTTTCAATGATTTAGAGTAAACACCGGAGCTAGCGTTACCGTGACCGAGTTACACCTATAAGCCTAGGTGACACCGCGTATGTGGTCCCCCTATAGATTCTATGTATTTATATTATAGACGATTGGCTTAGTACTAACTCAAAAATTACAACCTAGGGGTATTCATTTAACCCTCTGGCGGGGTGTTTATCAAAATCGATTAAAAGTTAACAACAAAATCAGGATATACTAAAAACAATTCTATATACAATGTAGTAAAACTTCAAGCTAAAATACGACCTCTTGTGCACTCAAGCAGTGGTGAGTACGCCATATCCAAAGAGTTAGCGCTAAGCCAATCGTCTATAATATCCACAGATCTTCAGCATATGGTGACGGTGAGCGCTGCTCCTTGGTTTTTGGTTCTGGAATTTCTGAACACTTCTATGCTTCTTCTATTCCTTAGGTGATGGAGCGCCCCCTGTGAGCAACTCTGGGAATGTCCTTAAAGAATGTGAGGAAAAAATGCTGAAAATGTGGCGAGATCTCCTGGCACAATGGTAAGATAACGTCTATGTAGTATTGAATTCTCCTCTTACAGGGGTTGTCCGGTCTACACTGATAATTCTGTAGTCACTCTATGTGTCTGCACTTCTCAATCCTCTCAGAACAGCACTGTGCACTGCATGGGCTTGCCGGTTTGTAAGCCAGGAATTGACCGCAAATATGGAGTATGCATGTTCCCGGCCAGAGCCAGACTAGTGGGTGTGACCTCATTGATACTAGTGCATCAGGTGGGAGAGTCTGACTAGTAGGCTTAGTCATCTAGTCACACTTGTATTGAGTGAGGCCACAACCACTACACTGCGTGCAGAATTATTAGGGAAGTGAGTTTTTAGATCCCATGATACTTTTTATCCATGTTGTCCTCCTCCAAGCTGTATAGGCTGAGAGCCAACTACCAATTAAGTAAATCAGGTGATGGCATCTCTGTAATGAGGAGGGGTGTGGTGTAATGACATCAGCACCCTATATAAGGTGTGCTTAATTATTAAGCAAATGCCTTTCCTTGGGCAAAATGGGTCAGAAGAGAGATGTGACGGCTCTGAAAAGTCCACAATTGTGAGATGTCTTACAGAGGGATGCCGCAGTCTGGAAATTGCCAAACTTTTGAAGCGATCACCGAACAATCAAGCGTTTCATGGCAAATAACCAACAGGGTCGCAAGAAGCGTGAGGGCAAAAAAGGCGCAAAATAACTGCCCATGAATTAAGGAAAATCAAGCGTGAAGCTGCCAAGATGCCATTTGCCACCAGTTTTGCCATATTTCAGAGCTGCAACGTTACTGGAGTATCAGAAAGCACAAGGTGTGCCATACTCAGGGACATGGCCAAGGTAAGGAAGGCTGAAAAACCACCACCTCTGACCAAGAAACATAAGATAAAACCACCACCTCTGAACAAGAAACATTAGATAAAACGTCAAGACTGGGCTAAGAAATATCTTAAGACTGATTTATCAAAGGTTTTATGGACTGATGAAATGAGAGTGACTCTTGATGGCCAGATGGATGGGCCAGAGGCTGGATCAGTAAAGGGCAGAGAGCTCCACTCCGACTCAGACCCAGCGAGGTGGAGGTGGGTACTGGTATGGGCTGGTATGAAAGATGAACTTATGGGACCTTTTCGGGTTGAGGATGGAGTGAAGCTCAACTCCCGGACCTACTACCAGTTTCTGGAAGACAACTTCTTCAAGCAGTGGTACAGGAAGAAGTCGGGATCGTTCAAGAAAAACATGATTTTCCTGCAGGACAATGCTCCATCACATGCATCCAACTACTCCACAGCATGGCTGGCCAGTAAAGGTCTAAAAGAAGAAAAAATAATGACATGGCCCCTTGTTCACCTGATCTGAACCCCATAGAGAACCTGTGGTCCCTCCTAAAATGTGAGATCTACAGGGAGGGAAAACAGTACACCTCTAGGGACAGTGTCTGGAGGCTGTGGTGGCTGCTGCACGCAATGTGGATCGTAAACAGATCAAGCAACTGACACAATCTATGGATGGAGGCTGCTGAGTGTCATCATACAGAAAGGGGGCGATATTGGGCACTCATTTTTTTGGGTTTTAGTTTTTGCATGTCAGAAATGTTTATTTCTAAATTTTGTGCAGTTATATTGGTTTACCTGGTGAAAATAGACAAGTGAGATGGGAATATATTTGGTTTTTATTAAGTTGCCTAATAATTCTGCACAGTAATAGTTACCTGCACACACAGATATCCTCCTAAGAGCCAAATCTAAAAAACCTCCAACTTCCAAAAATATTAAGCTTTGATATTTACAGTGCCTACAAGTAGTATTTAACCCCCTGCAGATTTAGCTGGGTTGATAAGATGCCAATAAGTTAGAGCCTTCAACCTGCAAACGAGAGTAGGATTTATTAACAGAAGCATAAATCTTACAAACCAAAAAGTTATGTTGCTCAGTTGAATTTTTATAAATTTTAAACATAAAAGTGTGGGTCAATTATTATTCCTAGGTTTAATATTTTGTGGAATAACCCTTGTTTGCAATTACAGCTAATAATGGTCTTTTATAAGACGTGATCAGGCCGGCACAGGTCTCTGGAGTTATCTTGGCCCACTCCTCCATGCAGATCTTCTCTAAGTTATCTAGGTTCTTTGGGTGTCTCATGTGGACTTTAATCTTGAGCTCCTTCCACAAGTTTTCAATTGGGTTAAGGTCAGGAGACTGACTAGGCCACTCCATCACCTTGATTTTTTCCCTCTTGAACCAGGCCTTGGTTTTCTTGGCTGTGTGCTTTGGGTCGTTGTCTTGTTGGAAGATGAAATTACGACCCATCTTAAGATCCTTGATGGAGGAGCGGAGGTTCTTGGCCAAAATCTCCAGGTAGGCCGTGCTATCCATCTTCCCATGGATGTGGACCAGATGGCCAGGCCCCTTGGCTGAGAAACAGCCCCACAGCATGATGCTGCCACCACCATGCTTGACTGTAGGGATGGTATTCTTGAGGTCGTATGCAGTGCCATCCAGTCTCCAAACGTCACGTGTGTGGTTGGCACCAAAGATCTCGATCTTGGTCTCATCAGACCATAGAACCTTGAACCAGTCTGTCTCAGAGTCCTCCAAGTGATCATGAGCAAACTGTAGACGAGCCTTGACATGACGCTTTGAAAGTAAAGGAACCTTACGGGCTCGTCTGGAACGGAGACCATTGCAGTGGAGTACGTTACTTATGGTATTGACTGAAACCAATGTCCCCACTGCCATGAGATCTTCCCGGAGCTCCTTCCTTGTTGTCCTTGGGTTAGCCTTGACTCTTCGGACAAGCCTGGCCTCGGCACGGGAGGAAACTTTCAAAGGCTGTCCAGGCCGTGGAAGGCTAACAGTAGTTCCATAAGCCTTCCACTTCCGGATGATGCTCCCAACAGTGGAGACAGGTAGGTCCAACTCCTTGGAAAGGGTTTTGTACCCCTTGCCAGCCTTGTTACCCTCCACGATCTTGTCTCTGATGGCCTTGGAATGCTCCTTTGTCTTTCCCATGTTGACCATGTATGAGTGCTGTTCACAAGTTTGGGGAGGGTCTTAAATAGTCACTTTAGGGGACCAAACAGAATGCTGGTGGTTTGAGGGGTTGAATAATAAATGACCCTCTGAATTCACTTTTAACGCTTTAAAAAAAAAAAAAAAAAAAATGTAAACTCTTTGGCTGCAGTGCATTTCCCACTTCCAGACTGATCTACAGTCCAAATGTCACAATGCCAAGTTAATTCCGCATGTGTCAACCAGCTAAATCTGCAGGGGGTTGAATACTACTTGTAGGCACTGTATGAGTCTTTTGGGTGATTGAGAACAGAGTTGTTGATCAATAATAAAAATAATCCTCTACAATACAACCTGCCTAATAATTCTGCACACGGTGTAGTTGGAACATGCATACCACATAACTGAGGTCCGTTCTCGGCTGAGAAGCCGGTGTTTCCTTGCAGTGAGCAGTGCATATGCTGGGATGATTGAGAAGTGCAGACACATAGAGGGACTACAGAATTCAGTTTAGAGCAGACAACCTCTTTTTTATTTTTTTAAACTGTAGTCTTCAATATTGATTGTAGCACTGACCATGACAGGAAACCCATCATGACATTTACTACGAGAGTGTGTGTATAGACCCCAGAAGTAGAGTACAAATGTCACCTGTTTTGCCATAATTTGATGTAACAGCGTTGAGAAATCAAGCTTTGACTTCACATGCAAATAAGCCTGGCAGTGCCTCGCGGGCGGTCAGTGCTCTGAGGTTCTCCACACTTTACCTATGTGGGCTTCCTGGCAGTGCCTTGTGGGCGGTCAGTGCTCTGAGGTTCTCCATACTTTACCTATATGGGCTTCCTGGCAGTGCCTCGCGGGCGGTCAGTGCTCTGAGGTTCTCCACACTTTACCTATGTGGGCTTCCTGGCAGTGCCTTGTGGGCGGTCAGTGCTCTGAGGTTCTCCATACTTTACCTATATGGGCTTCCTGGAAGTGCCTCGTGGGCGGTCAGTGCTCTGAGGTTCTCTGTATTTTACTTATGGGCTTCCTGGCAGTGCCTCGTGGGCAGTCAGTGCTCTGAGGTTCTCCACACTTTACCTATATGGGCTTCCTGGCAGTGCCTCTTGTGGGCGGTCAGTGCTCTGAGGTTCTCCGTATTTTACTTATGGGCTTCCTGGCAGCGCCTCGTGGGCAGTCAGTGCTCTGAGGTTCTCCGTATTTTACTTATGGGCTTCCTGGCAGTGCCTCGTGGGCAGTCAGTGCTCTGAGGTTCTCCACACTTTACCTATATGGGCTTCCTGGCAGTGCCTCGTGGGCGGTCAGTGCTCTGAGGTTCTCCACACTTTACCTATATGGGCTTCCTGGCAGTGCCTCGTGGGCGGTCAGTGCTCTGAGGTTCTCCACACTTTACCTATATGGGCTTCCTGGCAGTGCCTCGTGGGCGGTCAGTGCTCTAAGGTTCTCCGTATTTTACTTATGGGCTTCCTGGCAGTGCCTCGTGGGCAGTCAGTGCTCTGAGGTTCTCCACACTTTACCTATATGGGCTTCCTGGCAGTGCCTCGTGGGCGGTCAGTGCTCTGAGGTTCTCCACACTTTACCTATATGGGCTTCCTGGCAGTGCCTCGTGGGCGGTCAGTGCTCTGAGGTTCTCCACACTTTACCTATATGGGCTTCCTGGCAGTGCCTCGTGGGCGGTCAGTGCTCTAAGGTTCTCCGTATTTTACTTATGGGCTTCCTGGCAGTGCCTCGTGGGCTGTCAGTGCTCTGAGGTTCTCCACACTTTACCTATGTGGGCTTCCAGGCAGTGCCTCGTGGGCGGTCAGTGCTCTGAGGTTCTCCACACTTTACCTATTTGGGCTTCCAGGCTAGTGTTCATGTGTTTTCAAAGCTTGATTTCATACCGCTGGTACATTGGATTACTATACAATGGGTAACATATTTTATTGCTATACTAGAGCCTATACAGCCTTAACATTTTTTTGTTGTTATTTAAATCATCCATTTAGGACAGCAGAACTTCTTATGGTTCATAATGAACTTGCGTCCTGGTATATCTGGATATTTATGTCCTTCCACTCACTTGTTCATAGATGTGCACATTGCTAGAAATGATGGTGTCCTGACCTGTTAGAAAGCTGCCTCCATCACCCGCCTCCACTGTGTCATCCAACCTGAGACCATTGTGCCGATGTGTGGATGGTGCCGATGTGTGGATGGTGCCAGTGTGTGTGGATGGAGCCAGTGTGTGTGGATGGAGCCAGTGTGTGGGATGGAGCCAGTGTGTGTGGACTGGGCCAGTGTGTGTGGACGGGCCAGTGTGTGTGGACGGGCCAGTGTGTGTGGTGGAGCCAGGTGTGATGGCCATGGTTGGATGGGCCAGTGTGTGCGGATGAGCAGTGTGTGGAGGGCCAGTGTGTGTGGACGGGGCCAGTGTGTGTGGACGGCCAGTGTGTGTGGTTGGAGCCAGTGTGTGTGGATGGAGCCAGTGTGTGTGGATGGGGCCAGTGTGTGTGGATGGGGCCAGTGTGTGTGGATGGGGCCAGTGTGTGTGGATGGGGCCAGTGTGTGTGGATGGGGCCAGTGTGTGTGGATGGCCAGTGTGTGTGGATGGAGCCAGTGTGGCTGAGCCAGTGTGTGTGGCTGGAGCCAGTGTGTGTGGCTGGAGCCAGTGTGTGTGGATGGAACCAGTGTGTGGAGCCAGTGTGTGTGGCTGGAGCCAGTGTGTGTGGCTGGAGCCAGTGTTTGTGGATGGAGCCAGTGTGTGTGGATCAGGGGCGGAACTACACTGGTGCATCTGGTGCAGCTGCACCAGGGCCCTGACCGGCTAGGGGGCCCCTTCAAGCCTGGAGGGAGCCCCCAGCCGACCCCCGCTAGCCGCCGTCAAAGGAGAGGAAGGTCAGGCAAGGGAAGCAGAGAGCTTCCTGCTTCCCTTGCCTGATCCCGCCCCTCCCCTCCGGCTCCTACAAGCATTCGGCGTGGCTCTCCCAGCAGCAGCTCGGCTCTCCCAGCAGCACCGCCCCCCCAAGCCCCATACCCCCCGGGCCGCGCCAACGGCCAGAGCTGACCCTCCCCCGGGTCCTCACCTGCACCAGGGCCCCTGGGGATGACGGTCCGCCTCTGGTGTGGCTGGAGCCAGTGTGTGTGGCTGGAGCCAGTGTGTGTGTGGATGGAGCCAGAGTGTGTGGTTGGGGCCAGAGTGTGTGGTTGGGGCCAGAGTGTGTGGTTGGGGCCAGAGTGTGTTGGCAGAGTGTGTGGTTGGGGCCAGAGTGTGTGGTTGGGGCCAGGTGTGTGTGGTTGGGGCCAGTGTGTGTGTGGACGCATGTGGGCGGCAGTGTGTGTGTGGACGGGGCCAGTGTGTGTGTGGACGGGGCCAGTGTGTGTGTGGACGGGGCCAGTGTGTGTGTGTGGACGGGGCCAGTGTGTGTGTGTGGACGGGGCCAGTGTGTGTGTGTGGACGGGGCCAGTGTGTGTGTGTGGACGGGGCCAGTGTGTGTGTGTGGACGGAGCCAGTGTGTGTGTGGGTGGGGCCAGTGTGTGTGTGGGTGGACGGAGCCAGTGTGTGTGGACGGAGCCAGTGTGTGTGTGGTTGGAGCCAGTGTGTGTGTGGTTGGAGCCAGTGTGTGTGTGGTTGGAGCCAGTGTGTGTGTGGGTGGAGCAGCCCATCGACTCTCTGCAATCACGTCCCCGAGAGCATGATACCAGCAGGGATTGCTCCAGTTATGTGGCATCAGGACTGCAGGGAGTGATATATTTTTTTGTTCGTGTCCATTTTATTAACTTTTTTTGTTTTCATATCATTTTATTGTTGTCAGGCTCTTGGATCCGAGCGTGTGTCCAGAGCAGCTCTATATCCTAATGAGGAGCGGCCTGCCGGAGTTATTAAGGAGATGTTCTAATAATGACCTGGTGGAGAAGAACATCACAAAAGTAAGTCCATGATACCTGTGTGGAATCTGGGAACACTTTACTTTCTTCCATACTTTAAAGTTTTATAAAGTTTCAAAAAAATTTAAATTACATTTTTGTGAATGGAAAATCTATAAAATAAAAGCCCTGTCCAGTGTCTGTCTGTCTGTCTGTCTGGGTGTCTGTAAGTTTGTCCTGAAAACAGCACCACCTATAGGACATCATATAAATGTTACACTGGTAAATGACCGTTCGGCTCTGTGCCCACTGTACCTTTGTGCTGCGTTTTTTTGCTGTTTCTGCAGCCCCCACAGCCTTAACATTAAAGTCAATTTGTTTTGTAAAACGTCGTGTACATGTGAGTTTTTCCTGCAGAAATCACCTGCGTTTATAATAGTCCCTGTCAATTAACAGGCCCGTTTTGGGGCTCCGTTTCCCCATAGGCTCCATTCTAACCCCCCAAAAAGGCATCACAGACAGATTGGTTTCCCCACACTTTGTTTGTGGTCCTTTTTTACAGCAATTTACAAAATAAAAATGCTGCAATACTCACCCTCCCCCGCGAGGTAACGGCGATCCCTGGTGATTCCACCTCCTGTGCACTGACAGAAGCTGCGTGAATTGAGTTACAGGACCTGCACATCATGTGACTGAGCCATGTGACCTTCCAAGGTCCTGGAAGAAGACATCACCGGGGATTACCGTGGGCTCGCTGAGGAGGGTTACATAGTGTATCTTTGTGTGTCTGTCTGTGTGTGTCCCCGCAATACGTTTGTGAGAGATAGGGCCCAGGGGAAAGAAACGGGGAGTCTCAGCTCCTTTACATATGCCACCCTGTTTTAAAGGGACCAAAAGTAATTGGACAATTGACTCAAAGGCTTTTTCATGGGTAGGTGTGGACAATTCCTTCATTATTTCATTCTCAATTAAGCCAAACTCTGGAGAGAGAATTAGCAGAAATAGGGTCTTATCCTTTATACTCAATTGCCATATTAGTGCAGGAAAGGCTCAACTTTGGTGGTTGTGATAGTCACAACCACTATATAAGGATATAACAGCTGCTACGGACCCACGTGGAGAGATGTTGATATAGGGTGATGAATTGGTGTAAACCTGCTCTGCTGTTTAACCAAGGAAGAATATTAGATCAGTCCATGTAGATAATATATCAAGTCAACGCAATTCAAAGCCCCCATGGGCTTCTTTCTCAGGACAAATCATATGGCTCAGTTAAGTACATAAAAGGTCTGGAGTTGATTTGAGGTGTGGTGCTTGCATTTTGAAGATTTTGCTGAGAAGTAATCATACGGTCAGAGGAGCTCTCTATGCAGGTGAAACAAGCCATCCTTCATCTGCAAAAAACCCAAAAAAATCAGAGATATTGCCACAATATTAGGAGGGGCAAAATCTACACTGTGGTAAATCCTAAGAAAGAAAGAAAATACTGGTGACCTCAACAATGCAAAAAGACCTGGACGCCCACAGAAGACAACGGTGGTGGATGATGGCAGAATAATTACCATGGTGAAGAGAAACCCCTTCACAACAGCCAACCATGTGACAGCACTCCAGGATATAGGTGTATCAATATCCAAATCTAGCATAAAGAGAAGACTGCATGAAAGAATACAGAGGCTCACTGCAAGGTGCAAGCCACTCATAAGCCTCAAGAATAAGAAGACTAAGG
>JARQOC010002757.1:0-22118 GCA_033576535.1 Allobates femoralis | reverse complement strand
CAGTTCGGAGTGGACGTGTTGTTCAAGTAGCTTAGAGGCGAATGGGAGAAGAGATATGGGGCGATAGTTAGAGACAGAGGTAGGGTCAAGTGAGGGTTTTTTTAGGATGGGCGTGATTAGGGCGTGTTTGAAGGCCGAGGGGAAGGTACCAGTGCTAAGTGAAAGGTTAAAGAGGTGGGTGAGGGCTGGGATGAAAATGGAGGTGTGGTTGGGAATGAGGTGGGATGGGAGCGGGTCGTGGGCGCTGGTGGTGAGGTGTGATTTTGACAGGAGGGAGGAGAGTTGGTCTTCAGTTATGGGGGGGAAGTGGCTGATGGAGGAGGAGGGCAGTGTAGGTGGGAAGGGGAGGTGTGGGGATAGTGGACCGAAGCTGCTTCTGATCTTGTCGATCTTCTCCTTGAAGAAGGTCGCAAAGTCTTCAGCAGAGATGAGGGGAGAAGGGGGAGGAGCAGGTGGGCGAAGTAAGGAGTTGAAAGTTTTGAAGAGCTGCTTGGGGTTGCGGGACAGAGAGGTTATAAGGGATGAGAAGAACACTTGCTTGGCGGTAGCGAGTGCCGTCTTGAAGTCAGTGATGGATTGCTTGAATAGAGCAAAGTGCTCGGGGGTGTGAGACTTTTTCCATCTCCTCTCGGCGACTCTGGACGCCCGTCTCAGGTTTTTAGTGAGGGTGGTGTGCCAGGGTTGCCTGTTAATGCGTGGAGCATGGAGAGTGAGGGGGGCGGCTAGGTCGAGAGCGTTCGTTATGGTGGTGTTGTATAGGGTGGTGGCAATGTCAATGTCGTCAGCGCAGGGTAGGTCGGTGAGAGGGATGAGTGATTCAGAGAATAAAGGAAGATCAAGATCTTTTAGGTTTCGGCGAGGGTGATCAAGTTTGCGGAGAGGGGGTAGTGTGGCAGGGAGGAGAGGGCGGAGAAGGTCAAGAGATGGTGGTCGGACAGTGTGAGTACCGAGGTTGTGAGGTTAGAGAGGGAGCAAAGGCGGGTAAAGATGAGGTCAAGCGTGTGGCCTTGTTCGTGGGTGGGAGAGGAGGACCATTGGGAGAGCCCTAGGGAGGTGGTCAAGGAAAGAAGGTTGGAGGCGGCTGGGCGGGGAGTGTCAATGGGGATATTGAAGTCGCCCATGATGATGGAGGGGATGTCAGTGGAGAGGAAGTGAAGTAGCCAGGTGGTGAAGTGGTCAAGGAAGGAGGCGGTGGGTCCGGGGGGGCGGTAGATGATGGCTATTTGGAGGTTGCAGTGGGAGAAGATTCGGACTGAGTGGGCTTCGAAGGAGGGACAGTGACGGATGGGGGCTGGGGGATGGGGCTGAAGGTGCAGGAGTTGGACAGCAGTATGCCGACTCCACCGCCTTGTTTGCCAGAGGGACGGGGGGTGTGGGACAGGCTGAGGCCGCCGTAGGATAGTGCAGCAGGGGAGGCCGTGTCGGAGGGGGTGAGCCAGGTCTCGGTGAGGCCGAGGAATGACAGTTTCCTGGAGATAAAGAGATCATGGATGTCGGGGAGTTTGTTGCACACTGAGCGGGCATTCCAGAGTGCGCCGGGTAGAGCGGTAGGTGGGGCATGGGTTGAGGGAATGGGTCTGATGTTGGTGGGGTTGCGAGAGCAAGTGGTGGTGAGGTTGCGAGGGTTGGCGGTGGGTCGCGGGATGAAGGTTGTTGTTGGGATGTTGCGGGGGGGGCCAGGATTGGGGGAGATGTCACCGGCAAGGAGGAGGAGTAGGCCGAGGGTTAGCAGGTGGGAGCATGAGAGCTTGCGAGGCGGGCGTGCTTGTTTGGTAATTGAGGATTGAAAGTGAATGAAAAGGTCGGTGAAGTAGGTGAGGTGGTTCGGCAGGATAGAGGGTGAGAGCAGTATTTTGTTGCTGGGAGGGGGGATAAGTGGGGGTAGTAGGAAGTGGAGAAGGATGGGAGTGAGAGTGAGGAGTAGCGGGAACATTGCATACGGAGAACAGGGAGTGAGTGTGGCAGCAGGGGTCAGAAGCAGAGTGGGGAAAGTTGTGGTAGTGGGTGAATGGTCATCAGTGGGGAGCGGTCATGGGATGAGGTGATGACCAGGGGATGAGATGTAAGTTGGAGTTTTTAGCCATAGTCTGGGCTATCACAGAAAGATTCAAGCACTACCTGGCTTCGGCGAAGTTTACCATCTTCACGAATAATAATCCACTGACTCACTTGGAAATCGCAAAGGTAAATGCGCTGGAACAATGGTGGATGGCCTGTGCAATTATGAGTTTACCATCCAGTATCGAGCAAGACATAAGAACGCTAATGCTGATGCGCTGTCCATGATGCCCAATTTACCAGATGGGGAGAAGACTGGGAAGAGCTAGAAAAGATAGAGCTACCAGCCTTCCACAGCCACGGTGTGGCCCAGTACTCCCACTGCATGAGGGACAAGTGCTCAGTCATCCAAGAAGTCTCTTTCAACCCATTGCCCTACCATGGATGGGCAGAGACGCAGGATAGCAACCCGGAAGTCTTCCAGGTAAAGGAGCTGCTGACACAAGCTGACTCACACCCTGGTCAGATACCTCACAAGAAATCTAGCAGCTGTGGAAGGAGAAGTGTAAATTGTTCATCTATGAGAGGAAGCTGTGTCGGAGAAGCGTCAATTCTCAAACCCATAAACTTGTTTGGCAAATAGTGGTCCCAAGGAGAGATGCTTCCATGGTCTTAGAAACATATCACAATGGAGCAGGGCACTTTGTGTGGAAGACGCTGGAAGTCCTACTACGTGAACGATTCTACTGGGTTGACATGAGGAAAGCCATTGAGAGGTTGTGTCGTGAAGGTGGTCCATACAACCTGCGGCGAAAAGACCGTGATAGCCAGAGGGCTCCCCTACAGCCCATAGTAACAAAACAACCACTTGAATTGGTAGCCTTGTACCACGTGAAGTTAGCCCCGAGAAGGTCCAGCTATGTCTACGCCCTCACCATCAATGACCATTATTCTCGTTTCCTGGTAGCCATGCCGGTCAAGGATCAAACGGCTAAGACAGCATCCAAAGCGTTCCAAGAACAATTTTGTCAACCATGCGGTCATCCTGAACAAGTGCTCACTGATCAAGGCCCAGCCTTTGAAGCAGAAGTGTTTCAGGAGTTCTGTAACCTATACAGCTGCACGATAATCAGGACGACGCCGTATCATCCCCAGGCCAACGGTTAGTGCAAGAAGATGAATCCGGTAAACCTGTTGAAGACACTGCCCCTTGAGGAGCATAGCCTGTGGCCAGAGAAGTTGCCGGATCTGGTGGACTTATGCAACCACATCCCGGTGAACCAGCTTACCTGATGAAAGCGAGGCCTGGCAAGCTACCCATTGACTTGGACGTGGGACTCGTAACACCTGAGACAGTCCCACCAAATGCAGATTGTGACACCGAGTGGCAGCAGCAATACCGCAAAGTGCAAGAGTCTGTGAAAAGAAGACTGTCCCAGCCAAGGCAGAGACAGGAAAGAGCTACAACCAACAAGCTCCAGCTATCCCTTTTGCGCCTGCAGAACAGTTCCTGAAAAGAAAGAGGAGAATGCACAAACTGGATGACCAGTGGGAGACAGCCATACGCAGTCTTGCCTTCAAACTTTGACAACCACAAGGTGTGCCTCATCAGTAAAGATGGAGGATAAACCTCGGCAACAGTGTCACGGGACCATCTGAAGGTATTCACTGACCAACTGAGAAACAAGGAGGAAGATCAAGCAGTACCTCAACACAAAGAAGAGGTGGTAGAGACAGTTCAAACAATCCTTGGTGAATTTCCCCGGTCATGGACACAAGTGAGCCAGGCAATCGTAGTACCTGTCTTGACCTTTCCTCAACTTGCTGTACCTGAAGCAGAAACTCTTGATGACACGATTCTAAAAACACATGCCACACCAGCAGTGGAATGAGAGAATCCACCCCCTGCCGAATCTGTAAGTCTCATGGTGAGTCTTAAGGTACCGTTACACGGCACGACGTTGAAGCGATGTCGGCAGCGATTCCACAGGTGCGCGCTCGCTTCCGACATCGCTTACTTAGGTGTGATACGGACAGATGTTGTTAGCTGCCACGATGTAGCAGCAGCTATCGCTCGCAAGCCAGCAAGCGATAAGCATCAATGTTCTAAACAGGCGAAATCGCCAGCAACATCGTTATCTCCGTGTCACACAGAGCGATGCTAGCCAATCGCCTGAGCGACATCGCCAGGTTTCAGAACATGTTCTGAAATCTGGTGACTGCGATCAGGCGATCTATCGCGGTTGAATCATGCTGTTACATGAAACAACACACTGGCGATGTCGTTTCAACGTCGATCAACCCGTCACATTGCCGGCAATATCGCGCCGTGTAGCGGGGCCTTAGGGTACCTTTACACACGGCTACATTTGTAGCTTGTCACCAGGTAACTTACTGGTTGCAGTGAAATCATGGATACATGATTCCATTTGTACACAGCAACAAGATAGAACCATGTCTCCATGATTTCACTGCAACCAGTAAGTTACCTGGTGACAAGCTACAAATGTAGCCGTGTGTAAAGGTACCCTTAAGAGTCAGGAGGAGGCAATCTGGTATAAAATTACTATGTAGGTCCACCTGTGGTGTAGTGACTAGCGCACCCACTACACCGGTAGCAGACACTAGGAGCCAGGTCAGGCTATGAGAGATACCAGTATTGCAAAAGTCTACCCACAGTACCAAAAATCAGATCCCGCCCGGTATAGGGAATAAGAATGTAAATATGATTTGACTTTATAGTGAGTGACGCACTAAGTCTATATGGCTTCACTGATTTGCTTACCATACAATCAAGACACCTCCTCTATTGTACTATTTTCTCCCTTACTAGGGACCTGTTTATTCAAAAAATTTTATTTTATAAATATCACTTATAAAAAACCTTTAAAAACATAAAAGTTCATTTATTCTTCCTCTGCTGTGTCTTATTCAGAGTTTTCAAACTTTCTTGATGGACCTAAAAATGGGAAATGTATGTGTGTGGTTACTTGTCTGTAGACGTCACATTATTTGTCTTTTGTTAAAAGTTCACATTTCATATTCTTACCGGCGTCACTCGCTTTTAGTATGGACCGGGTTTGATCTCCGCGTCAATTTTCTATGTAGATTCTAAAATCATTCAAATAATTTGGTATAATAAAATCTTATAATTATTTATGACTGTTTTAAAATGACTAATCTGGTATTTTACCTTCAGATTCATAGATTTGGAGCTCTCAGTTATTTGGTTATACCGCTGTGTGCGATCTCTACGATATGTCACTGGAATTATAAGACACTAGATCAATTATATCCACTATTATACTTTTATCCTTGCATATATTATATTACTATTGGTGATCACCAAACTAACCACTTTATGTATATGTTATATTACTAATGGTGATCCCAAGGTTAGCTACGTATGTGCATCGTGTTACTGACCACAATCCCGTCACTCCCTGCAGGTGCTGTGGTGTTCAGGGCTGTATGTGATTTCGGGCTGGTGTGATCTGCAATTTCTGTTGATCCAAGTGTAGCGTTCAGACTCGGCTGTTGGTTCCTCTGCTTTTCCCCTGCACAACCTCGAGGCTGGTCGGGTCCGCCGTCAGCTCTGCTCCGTGGCCAGCGGGCACAGCGACGCGTCCTGTCTCTCGCTCTTCTTACTGGACTTTGCGTCAGACGCTGTAGCAGTCGTGATCACAATGGGTGGATTTGTTTATCAGTGCGGACGTCTCCGTCAATGCTGTTAGCGGGATTGCAGTCCGGCGTTACTTCAACTAGTTTCAAAGGCTGTCACGGCCTTCTTCATCAGGGAACCTGCTAGACTCTGCAATCTTCCTTATATTCACCTCATTGCTCACTGATTGCTATCATGATTTTCCTTCCTCCACTAAGGCCGGCTTCAGACTGCGTTTGAGATCCGATCCGTAGCTGTCCGCTTGAAGCAGACAGCTGCGAACCGGATCAGCACACAGGACCAGGGGGCTAATATGCCCTCCGATCCTGTGTGCAGCCGCTGACGGGTCAGGACCGCGGCGCCCGCGGTCCTCACCTATCAGCAGCAGGAACAGCGTGCGGCTGCACACAGGATCGGAGGGCATAATAGCCCCCCCGGTCCTGTGTGCTGATTCGGTCCGCAGCTGTCTGCTTCAAGCGGACAGCCACGGATCGGATCTCAAATGCAGTCTGAAGCCGGCCTTCGTGTTCATCAGTTATTTTTTTGTTTTTTGTCAGTGCTCATTCCTGGCTTTCTTAGTATGTGCCCCTTTGTGGATTCTATATGGGATTTGTTATTAATATATTATTATAAGTAAACTTTCCCCCAGGCATTTTATGTGCATTATATCATAGAATCTTAAATGGATAAGATTTAATGTTATTTCTATAATAAAATTTACTTCTATGTACCTACTTTTCCCATTACTTGTATCTTTTTACAGGATAAACTCATACAAATAACCTTCCTTATCTTATTAATCGTTAGTATATCTATCCTAGGCTGAACCCACGTGTTTAATTATTTTTTATAATAGTATATATTTGTGCAAGTTGTTATACTTATAAGAGTCTGATTTACAGCTATTTGTCCTTGGACCTTTGGTTGGGCATAGTAAGTGCATGCTTTGCTGCCGATTTCAATATAGAGGTTCGGGCTCTATATCTATATTAGGCTAGGTGGATATAATGGGTATATGCTATACTAAATTCATATATATTCAATGTTCAGATCGTAAACTGCCCTTATTATACAGTCTAGCATTTAAGGTGTATTGTTACATAGAGTTAGCTTCTCTTCATTAGAACCCATATAGCTCTATTTCATGGTTAAGGCCTTTAGGAGCTCGGCTATCTGTTCTAAATATCCATCTACTTTCATATCTTGACATCTTCCTGATCTTGTCTCCTCCTCTCCGGTCTTCTTCCACTTTTTCTATAGCAAAAAGTTTTAGGGTTTTGCTACTTGATCTGTGATGATCCCTAAAATGCTTTGACAGAGGGTGTCCCTCGAAACTCTTCTTTATATTTCGCACATGTTCCCCCATCCTGGGAAGGAAACACGAAGAAGAAGAGAGAAATGACTAATGAAGACGGCTTCAGATACTGCGGACACTGTAAAAGCTGTCAGGCAACAGATATCTCCAAGAAAGTATGGAAGGAATTCCAGGATTCTGCAGGGGAAAAGGTTTACAAAATCAGAGAAAATCTTTCCTGCCAAACAAAGGGGGTGATTTATGGGATTCAGTGTCTTTGTAATAAACTATATATAGGAAGGACAATAAGAGCCCTATCTGTTAGGATGGGGGAACATGTGCGAAATATAAAGAGTCAACACCTCTGTCAAAGCATTTTAGGGATCATCACAGATCAAGTAGCAAAACCCTAAAACTTTTTGCTATAGAAAAAGTGGAAGAAGACCGGAGAGGAGGAGACAAGATCAGGAAGATGTCAAGATATGAAAGTAGATGGATATTTAGAACAGATAGCCGAGCTCCTAAAGGCCTTAACCATGAAATAGAGCTATATGGGTTCTAATGAAGAGAAGCTAACTCTATGTAACAATAGACCTTAAATGCTAGACTGTATAATAAGGGCAGTTTACGATCTGAACATTGAATATATATGAATTTAGTATAGCATATACCCATTATATCCACCTAGCCTAATATAGATATAGAGCCCGAACCTCTATATTGAAATCGGCAGCAAAGCATGCACTTACTATGCCCAACCAAAGGTCCAAGGACAAATAGCTGTAAATCAGACTCTTATAAGTATGACAACTTGCACAAATATATACTATTCTAAAAAATAATTAGAACACGTGGGTTCAGCCTAGGATAGATATACTAACGATTAATAAGATAAGGAAGGTTATTTGTATGAGTTTATCCTGTAAAAAGATACAAGTAATGAGAAAAGTAGGTACATAGAAGTAAATTTTATTATAGAAATAACATTAAATCTTATCCATTTAAGATTCTATGATATAATGCACATAAAATGCCTGGGGGAAAGTTTACTTATAATAATAAATTAATAACAAATCCCATATAGAATCCACAAAGGGGCACATACTAAGAAAGCCAGGAATGAGCACTGACAAAAAACAAAAAAATAACTGATGAACACTTAGGCCGGCTTCAGACTGCGTTTGAGATCCGATCCGTGGCTGTCCGCTTGAGGCAGACAGCCGCGGACCGGATCAGCACACCGGACCGGGGGGGCTATTATGCCCTCCGATCCTGTGTGCAGCCGCACGCTGTTCCTGCTGCTGATAGGTGAGGACCGCGGGCGCCGCGGTCCTGACCCGTCAGCGGCTGCACACAGGATCGGAGGGCATATTAGCCCCCTGGTCCTGTGTGCTGATCCGGTTCGCAGCTGTCTGCTTCAAGCGGACAGCTACGGATCGGATCTCAAACGCAGTCTGAAGCCGGCCTTAGTGGAGGAAGGAAAATCATGATAGCAATCAGTGAGCAATGAGGTGAATATAAGGAAGATTGCAGAGTCTAGCAGGTTTCCCTGATGAAGAAGGCCGTGACAGCCTTTGAAACTAGTTGAAGTAACGCCGGACTGCAATCCCGCTAACAGCATTGACGGAGACGTCCGCACTGATAAACAAATCCACCCATTGTGATCACATGACTGCTACAGCGTCTGACGCAAAGTCCAGTAAGAAGAGCGAGAGACAGGACGCGTCGCTGTGCCCGCTGGCCACGGAGCAGAGCTGACGGCGGACCCGACCAGCCTCGAGGTTGTGCAGGGGAAAAGCAGAGGAACCAACAGCCGAGTCTGAACGCTACACTTGGATCAACAGAAATTGCAGATCACACCAGCCCGAAATCACATGCAGCCCTGAACACCACAGCACCTGCAGGGAGTGACGGGATTGTGGTCAGTAACAGCGATGCACATACGTAGCTAACCTTGGGATCACCATTAGTAATATAATAGGATATAACCTGGCTCAACCTCAGTGAGGTGCTCTGAGGAAATATTACCGGAATGATAGAGAGAGTTAGCCTCGGCACACTCCAATGAGAAATTAGAGAGAGAGTTTTTGTTCTTTGTGTTGCTTTTTATTTACAAATAGAAAAACTGTCCCACGTTTCGGCTCAACATGAGCCTTCCTCAGGGAACTGTGTGAAATTAAGAATAAATAACATAAAGTTGTCACAATTTTTGACATGAAAAAAATACAGCATATCAATTTACAGTGGTAAGGGAATACACACGCAGGTGTCTCATATATACACTTTTAGTGAAAATGTGAATATACAAATAGTGCACACCCAGTAAGTGTACATAGCCGTAAGTGGTTGATGGCGTACGGGAAATCAGTGATGAGTGAGGGTACAAAGGACCAGAAAAAGAGGGGAGAAGAAAAGATGGTAGGGAAAAAAGATACAGAAAACATAGGCGTCAGAGAAGGAAAAAAGAAAAAAGAGGTGAAAAACGTTGTATGCAGAAAAAAATACAGGGGCAGTGTACAGTGTATACTAGCCAGTTAGGAGTGTATATTGTATACCTCAATATATGTTCAAGTAGATTTGATCAGGGAAGTAGCGGCCTGGGTGGTCATAGGGTCTCAGGCAAGTGGAAAAGGTGAGAGGATGATATAGAGTACTGTAAAGTCAGATTTGCTAAAATATAAGGAAAAAATTGTATCAGGTTTCCAGTAATGAGGTACCACATAAGGAGGGAGTAAAAGTAATAAACCTACAATATGCTATACTGTAATGGATATATAAGGGATTAAGATATAAAATATAAATAGTATATTGCAAAGTAAGGGAAATAACATGTTAAATGCCAGTATTACCTCAGAACTAGTAGATCTATCAACCTCTAGAAGGTACTAGGGGAAATGACCACTTCCACAGGCATGCTATTAGATATAAGGAAAAACAAGTAAGGATTGAGGTTAAAGAGGTAAATGAGAGAAGGATTCCAGGTGTCACGTACCCTTAATAAGAAAATAGGCACATGACTCCTGTCCTGTAGTCCCCTTTTTTACTACAGGACAGGAGTCATGTGCCTATTTTCTTATTAAGGGTACGTGACACCTGGAATCCTTCTCTCATTTACCTCTTTAACCTCAATCCTTACTTGTTTTTCCTTATATCTAATAGCATGCCTGTGGAAGTGGTCATTTCCCCTAGTACCTTCTAGAGGTTGATAGATCTACTAGTTCTGAGGTAATACTGGCATTTAACATGTTATTTCCCTTACTTTGCAATATACTATTTATATTTTATATCTTAATCCCTTATATATCCATTACAGTATAGCATATTGTAGGTTTATTACTTTTACTCCCTCCTTATGTGGTACCTCATTACTGGAAACCTGATACAATTTTTTCCTTATATTTTAGCAAATCTGACTTTACAGTACTCTATATCATCCTCTCACCTTTTCCACTTGCCTGAGACCCTATGACCACCCAGGCCGCTACTTCCCTGATCAAATCTACTTGAACATATATTGAGGTATACAATATACACTCCTAACTGGCTAGTATACACTGTACACTGCCCCTGTATTTTTTTCTGCATACAACGTTTTTCACCTCTTTTTTCTTTTTTCCTTCTCTGACGCCTATGTTTTCTGTATCTTTTTTCCCTACCATCTTTTCTTCTCCCCCTCTTTTTCTGGTCCTTTGTACCCTCACTCATCACTGATTTCCCGTACGCCATCAACCACTTACGGCTATGTACACTTACTGGGTGTGCACTATTTGTATATTCACATTTTCACTAAAAGTGTATATATGAGACACCTGCGTGTGTATTCCCTTACCACTGTAAATTGATATGCTGTATTTTTTTCATGTCAAAAATTGTGACAACTTTGTTATTTATTCTTAATTTCACACAGTTCCCTGAGGAAGGCTCATGTTGAGCCGAAACGTGGGACAGTTTTTCTATTTGTAAATAAAAAGCAACACAAAGAACAAAAACTCTCTCTCTAATTTCTCATTGGAGTGTGCCGAGGCTAACTCTCTCTATCACCATTAGTAATATAACATATACATAAAGTGGTTAGTTTGGTGATCACCAATAGTAATATAATATATGCAAGGATAAAAGTATAATAGTGGATATAATTGATCTAGTGTCTTATAATTCCAGTGACATATCGTAGAGATCGCACACAGCGTATAACCAAATAACTGAGAGCTCCAAATCTATGAATCTGAAGGTAAAATTCCAGATTAGTCATTTTAAAACAGTCATAAATAATTATAAGATTTTATTATACCAAATTATTTGAATGATTTTAGAATCTACATAGAAAATTGACGCGGAGATCAAACCCGGTCCATACTAACAGCGAGTGACGCCGGTAAGAATATGAAATGTGAACTTTTAACAAAAGACAAATAATGTGACGTCTACAGACAAGTAACCACACACATACATTTCCCATTTTTAGGTCCATCAAGAAAGTTCGAAAACTCTGAATAAGACACAGCAGAGGAAGAATAAATGAACTTTTATGTTTTTAAAGGTTTTTTATAAGTGATATTTATAAAATAAAATTTTTTGAATAAACAGGTCCCTAGTAAGGGAGAAAATAGTACAATAGAGGAGGTGTCTTGATTGTATGGTAAGCAAATCAGTGAAGTCATATAGACTTAGTGCGTCACTCACTATAAAGTCAAATCACGTTTAATTATATCCTGGGTGTAATACGCACGGATAACGCCTGGTAGGACTGCAGCTTGTCAATAATAAGGTTGTGCTCCAGAGTCAATATAATAGAATAAGAATGTAAATATGTTGAAAATGTAAATAAATGCAACCATAAGGTGTATGAGCCTACAGGACTTACTGTAAGACCTTTTAAGACTTCTTGAATGTACATACGGTAGTTAAAATATTTACGTACAAATGGACCACAGGACTAGGTGTGGTCAGGACA
Source organism: Allobates femoralis (assembly GCA_033576535.1). Classification (NCBI taxonomy): domain Eukaryota; kingdom Metazoa; phylum Chordata; class Amphibia; order Anura; family Aromobatidae; genus Allobates; species Allobates femoralis. The sequence continues at coordinate 10,211 of JARQOC010002757.1, read as the reverse complement.
ATTTTGTACAAAAGTTGTACAAGCACGCCCCACTGGGAGTCATCCCTCTTGCTGCTTTGCCGCCTCAATTTGGAACCTCCCGCCCTCTCAGCAAGTATAATGGCTGGGCCGAAACATCATATCCGGCCCGGTGCATTATGGGCCTGACCACGTGGTTGGCCCGGCTCTGTGTATGCACAATGCCCATATTGAAGCCGGGCCGATCACGTGATCAGGCCCATAATGCACGGGGCCAGATATTACACTGGCTGAGAGGACTGGAGATTCCAAATGGAGGCAGCAAGAGGGATGATGCCCAGCAGGGCGTGCTTGGACAACACAAGGAGGGTGTCAAAGTCTCTGGAGATGGCAAGTTCTAATTAATTTTTCTAAATCGTTATAGGTCCCCTTTAGCTCAGAGAGGGAATGGTTAGGGAACAGCTAGGAAGGTGCAGGGACAGCTAGTGATAGCAGAGAGGGCTAGATCCAGGTGACAGGTTCCCTTTGAAAAATGAAAACTTTATTATACATATACTAACAACACAAAAACACCAATTAACAGCAATGTGGGTCCAGACCTACATTGTTTTAACTGCTTTTAATTGGTGTTTTTGTTTTGTTTGTTTATATGTAATAAAGTTTTATCTTTTAATGTTATTTTGGTGTGCGCATTTCTATATGCAGGATCTTTCTCTACCTTGGTAAATAGTAAAGAAGACACAACACAGAGAGAAAACATTTTATTAGCAATAAAACCACAAACCTGTATCTGGACTCCATCTTTATTACTCCCACATACCCATCCTTGATCCTCTGCGACGTCTTCTTGATTGGAGGCTGCGGTGAACAACACAGCGTCCTGTCACCGCAGCCTCCAAACATTGAATGAATGAGTCACCAACTCTGGCTCGGTAAGTAGTGACTCCTAAGGTCACCTTTCAGGTAACCATGAGGGTCGCTAACCATAGCGGGTACAATGGTTACTTGCGCTGTCCTCAGGTGAGCTCAGAAGTAACCGCTTACCGGACCAGAGATGGCAGCTCATTCATTCAATGTTTGGAGGCTGCGGTGACTGCATGCGGTGTTCTTCAACGCAGCCTCCAATCAAGAAGACGTTGCAGAGGATCGAGGATGGGTATGAGGGAGAAATAACGATGGAGTCTAGATACATGTTTGTGTTTTTATTGTTAATAAAATGTTTTCTCTCTGTGTTATCTTCTTTACTATTCACTTGAAATTCTTAATGGCTGGGTTTAACATTGGCCTGACAATAAGAATTTTGGGCTTAATGTCAGCTGGCAATACAAAGCTGGCATTAACCCCTTATTACTCAGTTTGCCACCGCCACACGGCAACTGGAGGAGCAGTGTAAAGAGGCAGGAATTGGCGCTTCTTAAGAATGCGCCAATTTCTGGGGTGGCTGCAGGCTGCTATTCTATAACATGGGGAGCCCGCTCTCACCCCCGCTGATAATACCAGCCCTCAGCTGCCTAGTTTTAAATTGGCTGGCAATTAAAAATTGGGTGAACCCCAATGCATTTTTTTCCATTATTGATTTCTTTTTTTGCACACTATGATGCCAGGTTGGTTGCCATACACTCATGTGTATGACAACCAAGTGCAGACTCCATCCAGATTGTGGAAATGTAGTCTGATTGCAACAGCCAATCACAAACACTCTCACAAAGCATGAACATCTGTGATTGGCTGTTGCCGGTCAGTGCAGTGAAACTGCATGAAGCTTCATGGGTTGGATCAGAAATAAGTGAGAGGGAGAGCAGACCCGGAAGCAAGAAAGCAAGCAAGCAGTGGGATACTGGTAAGATAACCTGTGTGTGTCTGTGTGTGTGTCTGGCAGCCTTTAAACACCTTGGAAGGTGTTTTCTACGTGTTTCATATTGACTGCCATTGATTTCAATGGGGTTCGGAAAGTTCAGCGAACACCCTGCATTCGGCAAACCAAACCAAATTCGAACACTCAGGTGTTCGCTCATCTCTAGTCCAGACACTTGCCACCACCGGTTAAGCTACCTGTTATTATAACATCTTGCTGAACTGTGAACTTTGTTTGATGCTGCTACGAGTTTACAGTAAAGTACGCAGGAGAAAGTGACTTAGCCTCTACGTGTGTTTTCCTACATCAACTTGTTATTTTCCAGGAACGCTGCCCTGGAGGACCAGCCCTACCTGTAGGGAGCTTTGCCAGCTCAGCCGCAATCCCATCCACCTCCGGCGGACTGTGGCGGTGCTGGTGACCCATCACCAGGTACTACAGGTGGTGTCACATGACAAAAACTCTTATCCCCTGTAAATACACCCTTTTTGAAGTGTCACCCAGGCCACGGGCTCAGGCGATGCCACCCGTGATATCCCTAAACGACCACAGAGCCTGGTACCCGAGTACCCCAGGGCCTGGGGCTCGACACTAACTGTATTTGAAAACAAGACTTCTTTCGGACCACCACGCACCCATGGCTCTGGTGGGCTCCAACCACCAATATATTATTGGCTAACCCTTCACTTACCATGTCTAGCTTGTACAGATTGCTGTTCTTAACATATGTGTCATGCCTAAGGAAGAGTCCAACACACCTAGAAAAAAGACACACAAAAGTCAGGAAAAGTTAGGAAAGGGCAGATCAGGGATCAGCATCCTGCAGAGATCCAGCTGCTGGAAAACTACAACCCCAGCATGCATGAATAATAACAGGCTGACATGCAATAGACAGGGCATGTAAGGAGTCAAGTCTAGAAACAACGCAGGAGGTTACTGATCCCCAAAATACCACCGTGTACTCTACATTGTGTTTCTATAGAAATTAAACCAAAAAATGTAAAACAAAGAAAAAACAATCAAAAAGTAACAATTTTATTGAAACCTTCATATACACAATGCACTTTCCAGGTCACCCTTCCCCCCCCCCCCAGCTCCATCATTCTCATTCCCTTCTGTTGAGGTTCCCGCCATTAGGCTCTTCTATCCCCTCCCCCTCAGAGTAGAGGTGGTATACCGCCCCCCAGGGTCACCCACTCAGTTGTTCGACCATTTCTCTGCGTGGCTGCCACACTCAATGTCCTCAGAATTACCAACCCTTACTTTGGGAGACTTCAACATCCCCATAAACAGCCCCATCTCCCCATCTGCATCCCAGTTCCTATCTCTAACCACAACTCTTGGCCTCTCACAGCTCTCAACCTCTGTGACAGCCTTCACCTGGTCTTTACCCGGCTCTGCTCAACCTCCTCCTTAGATAACTTACGTCTTCCTCTCTCTGACTACAACATTCTGTCCTTCACGCTCACAAACCCTCGCCCACCCTTATGGCCACCGCGTGCACATACAGTGATCTCCAGCGCCAGGTTCTAGAAGACACTGTCTGCACAAACATCATCTGGAATAAACTGGGGATTGGTGATATTCTCAGAGACAGTGTCTTAAGTAAAATAGCGCAGTCTGCACATGCACCAACTCCAGCGCCATTTACAACTACAACGTAAATATAGCAATGAGCATGTGCCGGCCATCCCAGCTTCAGACAGAAGGACACGTTCAGCAATATACTATAGATTATTGGTTATAATTGATAATTGAAAGTGTCTAGTTGTCCATAACAGCCAATCAGAGCTCAGCATTCACTTTACCTCAGCAGCTTCAATGCTGAAAGCTGCACTCTAGTTGCGATGGGCGACAGAACAATCTTACTGTGAGGCGATACTCAGAAATGAGGCTCAGTTACTTCTGCAGAGGCTATAGACACCAGAACGATCTTACTGTGAGGTGATTCCCATAAATGAGGCCCAGTTACTTCTGCAGAGGCGATAGACACCAGAACGATCTTACTGTGAGGTAATTCTCATAAATGAGGCCCAGTTACTTCTGCAGAGGCTATAGGCACCAGAACGATCTTACTGTGAGTTAATCCTCATAAATGAGGCCCAGTTACTTCTGCAGAGGCTATAGACACCAGAACAATCTTACTGTGAGGTGATTCTCATAAATGGGGCTCCAGTTACTTCTGCAGAGGCTATAGACACAAGAACGATCTCACTGTGAGGTAATTCTCATAAATGAGGTCCAGTTACTTCTGCAGAGGCTATAGACTCCAGAACAATCTCACTGTGAGGTAATTCTCATAAATGAGGCCTAGTTACTGCTGCAGAGGCTATAGACACCAGAACGATCTCACTGTGAGGTAATTCTCATAAATGAGGCCTAGGTACTGCTGCAGAGGCTATAGACACCAGAACGATCTTATTGTGAGGTGATTCTTATAAATGAGGCCCAGTTATTTCTGCAGAGGCTATAGACACCAGAACGATCTTACTGTGAGGTGATTCTCATAAATGAGGCCCAGTTACTTCTGCAGAGACTATAGACACCAGAACGATCTTACTGTGGGGTAATACTCATAAATGTGGCCCAGTTACTTCTGCAGAGGCTATAGGCACCTGAACGATCTCACTGTGAGGTGATTCTCATTCATGAGACCCCAGTTATTTCTGCAGAGACTATAGACACCAGAACGATCTTACTGTGAGGTGATTCTCATAAATGAGGCCCAGTTACTTCTGCAGAGACTATAGACACCAGAACAATCTTACTGTGAGGTGATTCTCATAAATGAGGCCCAGTTACTTCTACACAGGCTATAGACACCAGAACGATCTTACTGTGAGGTGATTCTCATAAATGAGGCCCAGTTACTTCTGCAGAGGCTATAGACACCAGAACGATCTTACTGTGAGGTGATTCTCATAAATGAGGCCCAGTTACTTCTGCAGAGGCTATAGACACCAGAACAATCTTACTGTGAGGTGATTCTCATAAATGAGGCCCAGTTACTTCTGCAGAGGCTATAGATACCAGAACAATCTTACTGTGAGGTGATTCTCATTCATGAGACCCCAGTTAGTTCTGCAGAGGCTATAGGCACCAGAACGATCTTACTGTGAGGTAATTCTCATAAATGAGGCCCAGTTCTGCAGATTATAACCACACGCACACACTGTACACAGGACATCTTCCTCTCGGTTTTAGTTCTGCAGATTATAACCAAAACGCACACACTGTACACAGGACATCTTCCTCTCGGTTTTAGTTCTGCAGATTATAACCACACGCTCACACTGTACACGGACATCTTCCTCTCGGTTTCAGTTCTGCAGATTATAACTACATGCTCACACACTGTACACAGGACATCTTCCTCCCGGTTTCAGTTCTGCAGATTATAACCACACGCACACACTGTACACGGGACATCTTCCTCCTGGTTTCAGTTCTGCAGATTATAACCACACGCACACACTGCACACAGGACATCTTCCTCCCGGTTTTAGTTCTGCAGATTATAACCACACGCACACACTGTACACGGGACATCTTCCTCTTGGTTGTAGTTCTGCAGATTATAACCACACGCACACACTGTACACAGGACATCTTCCTCTGGGATTTAGTTCTGCAGATTATAACCACACGCACACACTGTACACAGGACATCTTCCTCTCGGTTTTAGTTCTGCAGATTATAACCACACGCACACACTGTACACAGGACATCTTCCTCTCAGTTTTAGTTCTGCAGATTATAACCACACGCACGCACTGTACACAGAACGTCTTCCTCTCAGTGTTAGTTCTGCAGATTATAACCACACGCACACACTGTACACAGGACATCTTCCTCTCGGTTTTAGGTCTGCAGATTATAACCACACGCACACACTGTACACAGGACATCTTCCTCTCGGTTTTAGTTCTGCAGATTATAACCACACGCACACACTGTACACAGGACATCTTCCTCTCGGTTTCAGTTCTGCAGATTATAACCACACGCACACACTGTACACAGGACATCTTCCTCTGGGTTTTAGTTCTGCAGATTATAACCACACGCACACACTGTACACAGGACATCTTCCTCTCGGTTTTAGTTCTGCAGATTATAACCACACGCACACACTGTACACAGGACATCTTCCTCTCGGTTTTAGTTCTGCAGATTATAACCACACGCACACACTGTACACAGGACATCTTCCTCTCGGTTTCAGTTCTGCAGATTATAACCACACGCACACACTGTACACAGGACATCTTCCTCTGGGTTTTAGTTCTGCAGATTATAACCACACGCACACACTGTACACAGGACATCTTCCTCTCGGTTTAGTTCTGCAGATTATAACCACACGCACACACTGTACACAGGACATCTTCCTCTTGGTTTCAGTTCTGCAGATTATAACCACACGCACACACTGTACATGGGACAACTCCCTCTCGCTTTTGGTTCTGCAGTAGTGAAGATGGTGAGTCTCTTGAGCACTGCTGGAGCCAGCTGTAGCTGGGAGTGTGTCCTCTTGCCATCCAGACTTCAGATAGAGGATGGCGTTCAGCATTACTGTATTTTTCGAATTTTAAGACGCACATTTTTTTCTCCACAATTGGGGGGAAAATGGTGGTGCGTGTTATAATCCAAACAGTAGCTCAGCACCTTACCCTGGGGGGCGATGATGGTGGAGCGGAGTCACAAGAGGCAGGATTGTGGTGGTGGGGGTCGGCAGCATGGTGGGACAATGCTGTGGGTAGGCTGAGGCTGGGAGGACGGGGTGTCCTCGCAGGTCATCACTGACTGCCATTAATCTCCCGGCAGTTGACTTGAAGACAGAAGGTAAAATGGCTGCAGAGGCAGCGCAGGAGCAGATTTCATCTGTCCAAGATCTTCATCTGCGGCTGCGCTGCCTGTTGAAAAATGCAGCAAGAATCAACATGCTGCAGATTTAATTCTGCAAGGGAAAAATAAGCAACGTGTGCACAAAACGAGGGTTTTCATTGACTTTGCTAGTGTGGCGCCCGCATGGTCGCGTCACAGAGGGGTATTGCACCCTGTGAGGTAGCGCCCCAGGGGAACCCGCTTGGCACCGGGAAATTACATCAGCAACTACATTTTAACGGAACATAACCAGTGGATTTATTGTTTTACTGTCATATTTTTTATGTTATGAAAGCGGTTTATAATATAACACTGTATTCACATTACATTCATATGAGAATCAATGGGACCATATCATGACCTATTGTCAGTCCCAATGGCGGTTACCTCCGCCTAACACCCTGACAGGGGTCATTCCCCATCCTATTACACACGAGCCATCATACATGGTACTTTTTCCATGAACCATTATGACTCACGCATGACACAGCATTCATGGCATTTTTACATAAACCAATATGCTACATACTCAGGGCCACAATAGTAACAGGAACCCTGTCACTCAGTACAAATGAGACCTCCACGGATCCACCGGGATCCGGGGCACTTACATCTGGATCAACGGGACCATATCATGACTCACTCAATCAGTCCCAAAGTTGGCTGTGACCGCCTGGCCCTTGAGCCGTCCTCTGTCTTGGACACTGGCTGGCATGCACGCATCACGTGCCACCGGCATGGATCTGGCAGGCTCCCTTCACTTTCCCCACCGGGGACGGATCACTTCCAGCACATCCTCACATGGCAGTGGTCTAGACTGCTCTGACTCCCATCGTCCTCTCCTCACTCAGACACCTGGCAGGTTCTTATCCAGGCTGCCTTACCCACAGCTGCAACACAGTGAGTCAATCAGCACCTCTCACTCACACACAGACCTGAGATGTGATTAACCCCCTGTGCACCATTCAGGTTTAGCCCAGCAAAGCACTCATACACACAGGTTCAGCCGCTCATTAGGCTCATCTACGCCTTCTAGATGTTAACTCACTGTGTACTGGACAGGTTTACAGCACTCACACACAGGAAAACCAGCTAATGTGTACAGAAACCTGTGCTGATAACCCGTGTGATGCACCTGGCTATGGGCACATGGCGGTCACATCACCACAACTCGTAAAAGAGGTGTAATTATCCCTGTGGCAAGTGAATTGGGAAGTTAAAATGTGGCTTGTTCCTTGCATCCACACACACCCTAAGCTCAGGGGACAATAGGGTTAATTCCTTTACTAGGAGACCCAGCCCCGGTGGGAGGAGTGGAGGGCAAGCAGTGTGGGGATGGAGGAAGTTAGGAGAGAGAACAGGAAAGGAACAGACAGGAAAGGAGCTTTCCAGGAGAGCAGCCGGTCTGGGAACAGAGGAGTCGGTGATAGGTTCTCCCAGACGGCTTACCGGGCACCGAAGCCTGCAGACTGCTGGAGCTAAAGGCGTAGCAGAGAATCCGGATTGCCGTGGAGTCTTCAAGTCTCCCGGACGCCAGAGCAGTCAACATTAAAGGCGCCAGGCACCGCCTGAGGAAAGAGTGGCCAGCCATTAGAGGGTTACCCGACGACAGCGAAGGTGAGAGAGCACAGGAGGCCAGGCTGGATTTCAGATCAGTCAGGCTTCACACCAAACTGGAAGAGCAGTAAGGAGGGACACCTAACCAAGCCCCATGGAAACAATCCGTTCACAAGATTCCAGTAAAGTTCCCGGGAGAAAGTGACTTTGCCTGTGTGTGTGAGTTTCTACATCAACCTGTTCCCTTCCAGGAACGCTGCCCCGGAGGACCAGCCCTACCTGTAAGGAGCTTTGCCAACTCAGCCGCACTACCATCCACTTCCGGCGGACTGTGACGGCGCTGGTGACCCATCACCAGGTACTACAGGTGATATCACGTGACAAACTCTTTTCCCTGTACATACACCTCTTTTTAAAGTGTCACCCAGGCCACGGGATCAAGCGCTGCCACCCGTGACATCCCTGGAACAACCACCGAGCCTGGTACCCGTACCCCAGGGCCTGGGGCTCGACACTAGCATAAGGATTGCCATGCAGTTTTGTCACAAAACTGCCCTAAAAAAACTAATAAAAAATGTGATATAAACACACTGTGTGCACAGGGTCTTAGATAAAACGTTGTGTCATAACGCACAGCTGTCTATAAGCCAAAACCGAGAACTTCCTTACATCGATGATCATTCATTTTAATGGCCACCATGTGATGGCGTATTGTCATTACAGTATCGGTCAGGGTTCTGACAATAATGGACAGGCTTCATAAGAAAATCTCTTAGGGTAAAAAAAATGGAGTATTTTAGAAGCCATTTATTAATTACCGTATATACTCGTGTATAAGCCGACCCGTGTATAAGCCGACCCCCCTACTTTTGCCCCCAAAATCTGGGAAAACCTATTGACTCGTGTATAAGACGAGGGTGGACCCCAGCACAGGTATACAGCCCCCAGCAGTGTGGTATACAGGCCCCCCCAGTGGTATACAGGCCTCCCCAGTGGTAGTATACAGCCCCCAGCAGTGTGGTATACAGCAGCCTCCCCAGTGGTATATACAGACCCCAGCAGTGTTACAGCAGCCTCCCCAGTGGTATATACAGCAGCAGCCCCAGTGGTAGTATACAGCAGCCCCAGTGGTAGTATACAGTGCCCCCCCCCCCTTGCTGCCGCAAACCTGTAAAGGAATAAATCATTATACTTATCCTTGTCGCTGTCCCCGCCGCCGCCATCGCGCTCCTCCGGCTTCATCCGGCTTCCTCCTCCGGCACACAGACAGTGACGTCATTGCCTGCGCCAACCGGAGGAGGAAGCCGGAAGAAGCCGGATGAAGCCGGAGGAGCGCGGTGGCGGCGGCGGGACAGCGACAGGGATAAGTATAATGATTTATTCCTTTACAGGTTTGCGGCCGCCAGGGGGGGGGCACTGTATACCGATAGGGGGGGGCGGGCAGCCTGTATACTGTATACAGTGACTCGCGTATAAGCCGAGGGGGGAACTTTTCATATACGCGAGTATATACGGTATATTTCCACTATTATCCAAACTACATGGTGCATTTCTATCAGATACAGGTTTCATATTCTCTATATATACACAGCACCATGGAATCAATGGTGATATAAATAATAATAATAATAATTCAGTGCAACCAAAAATTAAAAGGGAACTGGTCACTCTTTTTAGGTCCCTAAACCTGGGATGTGCCGGTATAATGTATCCTGAATAGTGAGGAGTGAATAGTAAGATATTTGGGTTCAGATTTCTATTACCGAACACTTTGACCTGTTCCAGTATTCATCACGAATAACGAACCTAATGCAAGTCAATGAGGATCTTCCAGAACAATGTCTGAATTCCCCATGGACTTGTATTAGGTTCAGTATTTGTTATAAATATTGGAACAGTTCAAAGTGTTCGGTAACAGCAATCCGAACCCAAATACCGATCTATTGGCTCATC